>JASDQU010375025.1:50489-67383 GCA_032191745.1 Picea mariana | reverse complement strand
TTTCATTGTCTTTTTGGATGACATTATTATATATTCCAAGTCAGAGGAAGAGCATGAACATTATTTGAGGATGGTGTTGCAAGTATTAAGGGAACATCAGTTATATGCCAAATTGAGCAAGTGCTCATTTTATCAGAAACTAATTCATTATTTGAGGCATATCATCTCAAAAGATGGGATAGCGGTGGACCCTGAGAAGGTAGAAGCCATTAGAGATTGGTCAGCACCAAATAATGTGACAGAGGTCAGATATTTCATGGGCCTTTCAGGTTATTACAGGATATTCATTGGAGGATTCTCAAAGATAGCACACCCAATCACTTCCTTGCAAAGGAAAGGTATGAATTTTCAGTGGACGATGGACTATGAAAGGAGTTTCCAACATTTTAAACAATTATTGACAAGTGCTCCAATACTAAGGATCGCAGACCCAAATGAAGATTTCATTGTATGCACAGATGCATGTAATGAAGGACTTGGTGGAGTCCTCAGCCAAAATGGATTTGTGATATGTTATGAATCGAGGAAGTTGAAGGAGCATGAAAGAAACTATGCCACTCATGATTTGGAGTTGGAAGCCATAGTGCATGCCCTGAGGAAATGGAGACACTACCTCATGGGAAAAAGGTTTGAGTTAAGAATAGAACACAATGGCTTGAAATGTTTATTTGATCAGCCAAATCTAAATGCTAGACAAAGCAGATGGTTAGAATTTATAAGTGAATATGAATTTGATATAAATCATATCAAAGGGAAAGAAAATAAAGTGGCAGATGCACTCAGCAGGAGGGTGCATGAACTTCATGCTACAACCATCAGCATGTATCAAATTGATGTTAAAAGAAAAATTCTGGAGGCTGAAAATACAAATATACAGTACAGAGAATTGGTAGCAATGCTACAACAAGGTAAGATACTTCGGAAGATTGATATTTATAAGTTGGGAGTAGATGGAATACTGCTGCACAACAACATAATTTTTGTACCAAATGTCCAGGACTTGAAACGTATAATTTTTCATGAGATGCATAATGCTCCTTATGCAGGACACCCCAGATATCAAAAAACCATAACAATGGTCAAGAGCCAATACTTTTGGCCAGGTATGAAGAGAGAAATTGCAGAATACATATCTAGGTGTATGGAATCCCAGAAATTTAAAACAGAGCATAGGCACCCAGCAGGATTGCTGCAACCTTTGCCCATTCCTGAATGGAAGTGGGAAGTGGTGACAATGGATTTTATTACGGGATTGCCTAGAACATGCAAGCTACATGATTCGATTATGGTAGTGGTGGACAAGCTTACAAAAGCTTCCCATTTTATTCCACTAAAAACTACTCACAAGGCAGCAAATGTCATTGATATTTTCATGAAGGAAGTGGTACGATTGCATGAAATTCCTAAAATGATTGTGTCTGATAGAGACCCGAAATTCACCTCGAATTTCTGGAAAGGATTGTTCAAAGGATTTAGAATGAATTTGAACTTTAGTACAACTTACCATACTGAGACTGATGGACATATAGAGAGAGAGAATAGAGTGATAGAAGATATGTTGAGAATGTATGTGATGGATAAACCATTAAAATGGGAAGACTACCTACACTTGGTAGAATTCTCTTATAACAATGGATATTAGGCATCATTGAAAATGAGCCCATTTGAAGCACTTTACGGCAGAAGGTGAAATACTTCAGTAAGCTGGGATAATCCAGCTAATAGGACAGTAGTCGGGCTAGAATTGCTCAAGGAGATGGAGGACCAAATGTAAAAAATTAAGCAGAATTTGAAAGCTGCCCAAGACAGACAGAAAAGCTATGGTGATAAAAATAGAATCTACAGAGAATTCAAAGTGGGTGATCATGTTTTCCTGAAAGTGAAAGCTAATAGGAGCTCCTTGAAGCTGGGAAGCTGCGCCAAGTTAGCAGCCAGATTTTATGGACCATTTGAAATCCTAGAGAGGATTGGTCCAGTTGCTTATATGATTGCATTACCTGCATCTATGTTTGTTCATAATGTCTTCCATGTAGCATTTCTAAAGAAATATATACCCGATGCTAATCATGTTATTGATTGGAATGTCATTCAAGTGGAGAAATAAGGTGCTTTCCACGTGCATCTGGTGCGCTTCCTGGATCGAAAAATCAAACAACTCCAGAATCGATCCATAGGGCTTGTAAAGGTCCAATGGACCTAGTACAGACCTGAAGACGCTACTTGGGAGCATGAGGATGCAATGTGAACAAAATACTCGCATCTTTTTGAAGAGTTTTGAGAAGTTTGTTGTATATGGGTACATGATGCACTGAGGACATTGCATAAATAAGGGGAGGGGATTGTAATATCCCTTGGCCGAACCCAAATGTAAATATAATCCAAGTATATTTAAGCTAGTGAGTTGTTTAGACATCATTTTTGTGATACACCTTTCATGGCATGGTGCGCGCATATACTGCACAGTAAAGGGATGTAATGTACACATTTATGAATATCGTGCGCAATAACTAAGGTGCATGCAACCTTAAAGACAGAGGATACAAAACGCAATAACTAAGTGTGCGCAATATTAAGGTCAGCGAACCTTTGTTTATATATAATATGCATTATAGGCTGGTGAGCCAGTATTATAAGCCAGAATGCTTATGTCTTAGAATTAGGCCAGCGTGCCTAGATGTTAAAGGCTAGAGCATCTACTTTGTACTTGACTCATGATTAATATAAAATACATCACTGTGTGCACAGACCACGAAAAAAGAGATGGGGGATTGAACTTCACCTGTTAGGGAAAGGGAGGGCCAAAAGTCAAGGAATATTATATTAATATTTCCTAAAACATAAAGTATGGATAATTAGTTTATCCTAAGCTCTAAAGTTGGGGATAAGTGGAAAAAAGTAACTTCCGATATGACAAGTGTCAAGTTGGGGACATGCATTCATATCATGGGGAAACTTAGCTCAGTGGGGATTATTCGGGAGGGATACCTTACGAATGGAAAACAAGGGGGGAAACCATCAGGCTGACCATCATTTTGACAGAGAGTTCACAATGATTCCAAAAACCCACTCATTTATTTATTCAATGACTCCATGACCATTTCACTCATACATTTTGTTATCCTTGAGACATCCATTTCACCTTTTGGAATCATGTTTCCCCATCCCTTTTGGTTGGTGTACCTAGTTAGCTTGGAGCAGGATTGAAGAAGCAGGTTGTCAGGCCCGTGAAAAGTTCTCTGAGCGACAAAATTGTTGGGGATTTATTTATGTAGGTGCTAAACTGCAGCTATAGCACTCCAAGACTTTCGGTCTGGCCTGTTGCTAAAGCCTTGGAAGGGAAGTGGGGCAGCTAAGGGGTTGTTAAGTAGAGAAGGGGCACACTTCCTTGGGTGGGACAGGCATGTGGGGAATGATAAGTTGTAGGATGTTAGTTGAGTGAGCACCTGAGATGGAGTCTTTCTTGTTGTCCATAAGCCTTAGCCTGGATAGGAATCCCTTTACCCTGGGTGGAGTTTAGTCCCAGCTCAGGGGTGATTCACTGTTGAGAGTGATGAACAGTGTAGTCTATGGTTGGGAGGTTCGTGGATGGTCTATAAGCAGTTGGTGATAGTATTTCTAATATAAGTACCAATCGTATGATAAATGGATATGTTGTTTTGTTAATTACAAGCATATGTTACGATTTTATCATATATGTGACTATGATTGCTTGTGTGCTTATGGGTAATTTCCTGTAAATGAGGCATATCGGTAATTACTATTATTTTAATATAAAAGTCGTATGTTACAGAAAGTAATGGTTTGTTTATGTTTAGATGTAAATCTTCCGCGATCGTGTTGTATGTATAAGTTTTAGTTGCATGCAGTCTAAAGAGTAATTTTAGGTGGCATTGCTTAGTTGACTACTGGGTATGCTACTGTATGTTCCACAGTATGGGAACTAAAGTGTTCCCTAGAGTAGCATGGTCCGGACTCATGGTTGGAAATGTTACCGACTGGTGTCAGAGCATGACTGGTTTCTCTGGAGTGGCGTACCCCGACCTCAGGTTGGTCGGGGGGGATCGTTACATAGTCGATATTGGTCCGAGAAGTTAAATGGATACTTTAGTACCAAATGGGATCACCTTTGGTTGCCATTAAAGGGACACACGAATATGATCAGGATCGATAGGGAAATGTATCTAAAACATATTTTCACCAACCTAGAAACCCTCAACGAACTCTCTTTGGAAGATTTCCCTATGCTAGGAAATAATTCCTACGACTTTGATTTCGAAAATTTCTCCCTCCTCTCATCTGATGTCCCTCTTACTCAAAACTCTAAAATGAATTTTCAAGAAAAATTTTCAACGATGGTAGAGGAAACCCTCTTCTGTCAAGAACCTCTGTTCGAAACCATGGAGCAGATAGGAGAAAAGGAGGAAAGTGGTAGGAAAAAAGAAACTAATTTTTTTCACTGAAAAGTCTGGACCTTGTACTTTGATGGGTATAAGTCACAAGAAGGATCGGGAGTGGGGTGTATCCTCATTGATCCCAAAGGTAAACGGAATTTTATGTCTTGCAGACTAGAATTTGAGTGCACAAACAACACTGTTGAGTATGAAGCTCTATTACAATGGCTAAAGAAAGCCACAAACTTAAACGTTAAAGAACTAAAGGTTTTTTGTGATTTTGAAATCATTGTTAGAAAAGTAAGGAACACTATACATTGCAAATCTCCCTGCTTGAGGAATTATCAACAGGAAGTGCACAGACTAATAGAACATTTTGAAACCATAACATTACAACGATCCCTAGAATAAAGAATACTCTTACTGATTCTCTAGCCATTGTTGCTTCAAGACTATCCCATATAGAAGACTATGAAGCCTCCCGATTCACTGTGGATCTACTCTACAAACCGTTAGTGCCCAATAATATGTCCAATTGGAAGGTCTTTGAAGGAGATGAAAAGATCATAAAATTTTTAACCAATCAGGACAATTTTAGAGATCTGGCTATTGATGATGAAATATTTCAGGAGAAATTAGTATAAACCGATCCCCATGCACAAAAACCTTAAACAAATCGATCGACTGACAAACCGAGGTCTCACATGATACCTAAAGGGGTAGCCAATTTAGAAAACATTTTTGACTTAAGGGAAATATTTAAAGGGTCAATGAACATAAACAAAGGAAGTCCTATCTCAAACTTTTCAAAGAATATCAAGATGTTTTTGCATGGTCCTACCGAGATCTGAAAACCTATGATACCTGTATCATTCAACATACAATCCTTTTAAAACCTATAGTAAAACCATTCCAACAGAAGCTCCAGAAGTACCACCCAACTCTGGAGCCCCTCATGTGTCAAGAGTTGAAGAAATTACTAGATGTTAAAATTATCTTCTAGGTTAGACACTCTGCATGGGTAGAAAATATGGTTCATGTCAGGAAAAAGTATGAGGAGATCCTTCTGTGTGTAGATTTAATAAACCTCAACAGATCATTTGAAAAGGAAAACTACTCAGTCCCACCGATGGAGAAACTCTTGCACACCGACTCTGGTTCTGATATTTTCTCCCTGCTGGATGGTTTTTTAGGTTATAACCAAGTTCTAGACTCAGATGAAGACCATTTGAAAACCACCTTCCAAACCAAGTGGGGAACCTTTGCTTATAAACGCATGCCCTTTGGGTTAATCAATGTAGGAGAAACCTTCAAAAGGGCCATGGACATAGCGTTTCAGGGACTAATCAACAAATGTGTAGTGGTTTATTTGGATGACGTGACTGTGTATTCAAAGAACAAAAAAGATCACATCCAACACTTAACCCATATTTTTGAAAGGTGTAGGAAATACGATATATCTTTAAACCCTAAGAAAACTATCTTTGGTGGCGAGGAAGGTAAAATAATAGGTCATATTATATCTCAAGCATGAATTGAATAGACCTAGAACAAATTAGGGCTATAGCTCATCTTCCATTACCCCACAACAAAAATTCTATGCAATCCTTCTTTGGGAAAATCAATTTTGTGAGAAAGTTCACCCCTGATTTCGCTAAAACTATCAAACCCTTACAAAACATTATCCACAAAGATGTTTAATTTAAGTGGGATGATGAACGAAAAAGTTCTTTCAGGAATATTAAGACTGCGATTTCTCAAGCTCCAATGTTGTGATGTCCCGACATTTTGCAAAGAGTTTTTCCTCTACACTTTTTCCTCCGACCAATCGTTAGTTGCAGTATTGAATCAGAAGGATGATGAAAACAATGAGGCCCCAGTCTCATTTATGAGCACTAATATCCAAGAGGCCGAACTAAATTACCTTATTATAGACAAGCAGGTTTATGCAGTTTACAAGGCAGTGAAACCCTTCAGATCTTACATCCTAAAGAACCATACTAAATTCATTGTGCCTCATCCCTCCATTCGATCCCTATTCACTCAATAGGATATGGGGGAAAGAAGAGGGAACTAGATGGAAGTGGTCCAAGAATTTGATCTCAATATAAAGCCTACTAAATTGGTTAAGGGACAAGGATTATGTAAACTGCCAGCTAAAGCCCAGGACCAAGTAAATGAATATCCCAGATGGGAGAATGAATTGGAATTATGGTGTGGTGAATCTTCATATGTCTCCCCAGGGCAGGAGTCTTGGTTTGGGAAATTATCTTATCTCCTTCACCGTGGGACTTGCCCAGAAAACTTAAACCCTAAGGAAAGTAGAGCTCTCAGACTAAACCTGACACAATATCACCTCATAAATTCGATTGTCTTCCACGTTAATTATGATGGAGTACTTTTAAGATGTCTTGAATGTGAAGATGCAGACAAGGTTCTTAAGGAGCTCCATGATGGTCATGTAGGTGGACACTTCTCAGGGAATACCACCGCTCACAAAATACTGAGAGCCGACTATTATTGGCCTACTATGTTCATGGATGCTTACACATACGCTAGAAACTGTAAAAATTGTCAAATAAGCATGGGGAGACAAAAGAGAGCAATTGTCCCACTCCAACCTATGGCCATCTCTGGGCCATTTGAGCAATAGGGGTTAGATATCATAGGGGAAATTACACTGATTTCTTCAAAACAACACAAATACATATTGATTGCCACAAACTATTTCATGAAATGGGAAGAGGCCATCCCTTTGACTCATGTAAAAAAAAAGGTGGTGATCCAATTCATAGAACAACAACTAATTACAAGGTTCGGTATGCCTCCCGTCCTTGTTTTTTATAATGCCACTTACTTTTCTTCCACCCTATTAACATAGTTTTCTTTAGACAAAGGAATCATAATCAGATACTCTTCTAAATACTATCCACAAGGGAAAGGAGTGGAAGAATCAACTAATAAGAACCTAGTGAGGATATTAAAGAAAACAGTAGGAGACAACCAGAGGAATTGACACAATTCACTTCATAATGCCTTGTGGGATGATATAGTAA
This sequence comes from Picea mariana, assembly GCA_032191745.1. Taxonomy (NCBI): domain Eukaryota; kingdom Viridiplantae; phylum Streptophyta; class Pinopsida; order Pinales; family Pinaceae; genus Picea; species Picea mariana. The sequence continues at coordinate 59,936 of JASDQU010375025.1, read as the reverse complement.
CACCTAAGGAAGCTATAAGGAATTCCCCATACTTTCTGGTATACAAAAAGGAATCCATTCTCCCGAATGGGTTGTATCTTCCATCTCTTCAGGTTGCTCAAGATTCTAGAGGAAAACCCTCATCAGTTATACAACAAATAATTGATACCCTCCTCATGCTGGAAGAAGAAAGGGAGAAAGAAAAAGAAAAGTTCATATCTCATCAATAGATAATTAAAAGGTGGTTTGATAAGCATAAGTCCAGAGAGAAGAATTTTGAAGTAGGAGACTTAGTCCTGAAATGGGACATAGCAAATGAGTTGAAGGGGAAACATTCAAAGTTTCAGAATCTATGGCTTGGACCTTTTTAGGTGGCCGAGAAAATTGGCGTAGGCACATATTGGTTGCAAAATCTGAGGGGGGAGCCTGACACCATCCCAGTGAATGGCAAAGACCTAAAATAATATTTATGTTAATATATATATATATATATATATATATATTATATAAAAAAAATGTGTGCGTTTTCATGATATTTTGTTTTTAGGTAGGCTGATTGTGGAGTTCATTTTTTTTTCTTGTTATAGTACTTTTTTCACTTTTGAAGTTTGTGTTTAGCAAGGCATTGGTTGAACTCAGTTTATGCCATATGACAAACTCTTTTTCTGACTCATTCTTACATACAACACAAGAAGTGTTGGGATACTTGCAGTTGTTTTGAAGGAGTTTTGTATCTAACTTGTGCAAATAAACAACCTTGGCAAAGTGATGAAGTCTCTGCCTGGTGGTCTAGTAAAACCTAAAGGGAAAGATGGTAAGATGGAAAGGACTACACACACCTCAAGATAGAACTAGAAAAAATTTCACCTTAACCATATCCTTTTTTGCAAATAACAGACGTCCTCCTCTCCCACTCTCTCAGGGAATTCTGCCGAAATAAAATCAATTATATCAAATGAGTGAAAATTAAGAGAGGGTATGCAGATAACTGCGTCGGGGCTATGGATGCTCGTTGGCAGTGGAGCAAGGTCTATGACGTCAAGGTGACTCCATTGGGGCTATGGACGCTCGTTGGCAGCGGAGAAACACCATAGAAAGTGAATGATGATAACTAAAAGGCCTAGTGCCAGTGAATTCTTTACTCGACTCTTGGAAAAAGAGGGCATGGGTCATGGTTATAGGAAACGAAGGTGGAATAAAGGTTGAAACCCCACAAGCAGGCCTGGATTTCACCAACCAGGGAATTTCAAATGCAAGGATAGAAGAGGCTCTGATAAAAACTAGTTAAGTTCTTAACCAGCTTTTGCATCAACTGAGCCCAAGGTAGGAATAGAGATTATGATTTCTCCCTATAAGTTGCCATTTGTTGAGCACTCAACACACCCTAAAAAATCCTTATCAAATTTTGTCACTTTTTGGGTACTACTTGTTTTCTGCATTATCTGACTCGATTTCATTTTGGTAAATGTTTTGTCTTTGTTTATTATCATGAATCTCATCACCTATTTGGTTTTATTTGAGCTTATGAAACCCCAAGACTAAAAGGCCTTAGCACCTGAATTAAGAATCGACATCCAAACACTGCACCTAACACGCTCAGGTTCGTCGTCGGAAATAATTCAAGTAAGTAAAGGAACCACTCGAAAAACAACAGTTGTCGAGCGTTGATCTTCATCGACATCAGCAGAAGGTAGTTTTGGTTTGCGTAATTTTTTCACATAAAGGCTTGAGAGATAGTCGATCCCCTTCAGCATCAGTAAAATACGAGGAGGATAGACGTTAACAAAGGACAAAAAGAAATCGTCGATAGCAAATTCCCGATGCACTTTATCGGGATCGGGGAAAATCCAGAATGATAACACAAAACATTTTGACCTTGATAAAGTTATCCCCGATGCGTTTTTGGCATCAATACTTTTTTCAAGGGATTCGATCCAAGAGAACTTGGGTAGGTTTATCGAAGATCTCCGATCCTTGACACTTTTTGACATTGATAAGATAGGATTTGGTTTTAGAATGAATAGCTTAAGAAAAGTCCCAAATCTAATTAATACGAGTGAATTAAAACACTAGTCTCGAACACCACGTGTCTTTACCAGGTAAGAGGGTTGTATGGTCTAGTTCTATCCTAAGTCATTCTTGGTTCCCTAGGTCCTAGTCACGTTTCCTAGTCATCTTTGTCGCGTCAACACTGTACGATAAGGTTGATCGGCGCTAGAGCTTGTGTAGGAGGATATCAAAGAAAATGTTCATAGCACAATCCCGACCCCTGATCCACCCATTGAAAGAGCAGCACGATGGGATGTTTTCAGCGTTAGATACGATCAGATTTTGGACATTTAAGGAACCAATTAATACCCGATCCCACATTAGCTGCTACCTCGTGTGCCAATTAAAACAAAATTTTTGAATTCGTCGATAGACCACATCACCACCTACACCTCCATCGTCAACCCACGATGAATTTTAGTTTTAAATCCTCTAAAGATTCGGCGACAGATTTATTGAAATTTCACTCATAACCTAAATTAAATGGTTGATGCGACACGGTAAGACATTCCTTGTTTAAATCTCTTGAACCGTTGTGAAAAAAATCATTCTGCGTGTAAGCGAATTCTAGAGTGTCTGAAGGAGAAAAATGAGAAACTTGGAGACTATACTGACCCTTTTGATTATCAAAAACCAAGTTTAACAAGCTTTAGAGGTATGTATCCAAGTCTGTCAATTTGTTGGTTATAATTTATATGTGTTCCTCTGGTTTTTTACACATTCTCTAAACTATGCTCAAGTTGCAGGAAAAATGCCACCAAGAAAGCTAACCACCAGAAGCTCATTAAGAGCACCAAAGCTAAAAGGGTCGAGATGCTGAAGAGAAAGGAATTCGGGTACTAAGGGTAAACAACATTGACCAAATAAGGAATTCAATCGAATACTGGGTGAAGATGGCCCAAGAACCTCATCAGGAGATCCAAGAGAAATAGTTCGACTGCAAAAGGAGCTGGACCAAGATCAATCAATTGATGAGAGACATTAGTATCCTAGAATTCAACACAGCCAAAGACTTTCTTGACTTGCATGACATAGTCAAAATACATACAGAAAAAGACTCATCGTGGATTGCAAAGATTGAAAAGGTGGTGAACATGGTGCCAGTTCAAGTACAATAGTTTATGGAGCACACGATCAAGGATCAAACCATGTTAGATCAGTTAAGTGTTAAAGTATTCACGTACCAGGCACGGGCAGTGGAAATAAAGGAGATCCTTTTGGCCCCGATGGACCAACACAAATTCCCGTATGTCAGCACATGCGAGGAAATTTTCGTCAAATGGTTGAAGTATGAGAAGAGTCATCCACTCAAGTGAAACCATTTGATGAATCTTAGAAGATTGAGAGATTGAAGCGCCATGTGGTGATGGTTTGGTTTACATAGATTTCACTTTTAATAGTTATTTTTAGTTAATAATTTGTTATAAATAAGAGAATCGACCTATTAGAATAGGTCGATGATTTTTGCAAAGACCCTCATTTTTGGAATTGTAAAGAACTATTTCAGAACTACCTCAATTGAGAAGTCATGTTTAGGACCAGAGACAAGTTTTTGTTTTTCATCAAAGGCATGTGTGATTAGATCATAAGGAGGAATTACTTCTGACTTTATCTCATGAATGGATGTTGTAATGAAGAAGAGCCTGTGGATCTGTTGATAAGTTATTTGATTCAATATTTTTATAGTTCTTGCCTCTAATGATGGAAAGAAAATCATTGTGTTAATGTGTGATTAATGATTAGAGATAAGGAAACTATTTTTCTTTCCATCGTTTATTGCATGTATGTTTTATTTCGATAATTGTATCTTAGTCAATAATTGGAATACCAACAAGTTGATGCATTAGTACTAGGTTTGTCATAGGTATAAGAATCATTGTCTGCATGCTTGAGCATGAGGGTTATGCCAAGATCAGCCTTCTTAAGTAGTTAATATTTTCCCTTTTCTTACTCAATTGGTTTATACCAGCACATTTCTTGTATCAGGCCCACCTATAAGAGAAAATACAAAAAAGATAACGTTCAAGTTGAAGGAGCATTTTTCACGAGAAGATATCCTATCAATCACTACATAAATCCCATCGATTAATTGGCCAGATTGCAAGATCTAGAGAACCATTCCATTATCAAACAATGCAGAGTCTAATTGGGCCTCGGTGGCAGGTTTGGTTCCCATTGTTGATTTAAAGGGATTTAGGACCCCTCAATAGAATAATCAAGACTTGGTAAGAAGAAAAAAGGAGTTATCAGTCTTCAGTTAAAACTTTCTAGTGAAAGAGGTGGAGTAACTAGATGAAGGACTTGATAAAGAAAATAAAGATGTGCTCAATTTAAACTTACTATGATGGTCGCTCATTTCTTCATTTTCTCGTTGATGTCCTTTTATTGTTTTCATTGACAGTTACAGGAATCGTCTCAATTGCTTCTTTCCCTTCATTTTTCAATTTTTCGATAGCCTTTTTGAACCATTCTTCAATGTAACTTTTCATAGGTGCCACGTTGATTTCATGCCAAATTTTCATATTGAACAACTCACCCTCCAGGTCATGAAGATCAATGGAAATTCCATGTAATATTTCTTCAGTATCTTGATTCTTTATGAAATAATCTACTAGCTATTTATCTATGGCGTTCTCATCATATTCAATTATGCCATAGAAATTTTCAATTGCACTGATTGAAAAGGTGGTGAACATGGTTTCAGTTCAAGTACAATAGTTTATGGAGCACACGATCAAGGCTCAAACCATGTTAGATCAATTAAGTGTTAAAGTATTCACGCATCAGGCACGGGCAGTGGAAATAAAGGAGATCCTTTTGGCCCCGATGGACCAACACAAATTCCCGTATGTCAGCACATGCGAGGAAATCTTCGTCAAATGGTTGGAGTATGAGAAGAGTCATCCACTCAAGTGAAACCATTTGATGAATCTTAGAAGACTGAGAGATTGAAGCGCCATGTGGTGATGGTTTGGTTTACTTAGATTTCACTTTTAATAGTTATTTTTAGTTAATAATTTGTTATAAATAAGAGGATCGACCTGTTAGAATAGGTCGATGGTTTTTGCAAAGACCCTCATTTTTGGAATTGTAAAGAACTATTTCAGAACTACCTCAATTGAGAATTCATGTTTAGGACCAGAGACAAGTTTTTGTTTTTCATCAAAGGCATGTGTGATTAGATCATAAGGAAGAATTACTTCTGACTTTATCTCATGAATGGATGTTGTAATGAGTAAGAGCCTCTAGATCTGTTGATAAGTTATTTGATTCAATATTTTTACAGTTCTTGCCTCTAATGATGGAAAGAAAATCATTGTGTTAATGTGTGATTAATGATTAGAGATAAGGAAACTATTTTTCTTTCCATCGTTTATTGCATGTATGTTTTATTTCGATAATTGTATCTTAGTCAATAATTGGAATACCAACAAGTTGATGCATTAGTACTAGGTTTGTCATAGGTATAAGAATCATTGTCTGCATGCTTGAGCATGAGGGTTATGCCGAGCTCAGCCTTCTTAAGTAGTTAATATTTTCCCTTTTCTTACTCAGTTGTTTTATACCAGCACATTTCTTGTATCAGGCCCACCTATAAGAGAAAATACAAAAAAGAGAACATTCAAGTTGAAGGAGGATTTTTCACGAGAAGATATCCTATCAATCACTACATAAATCCCATCGATTAATTGGCCAGATTGCAAGACCTAGAGAACCCTTCCATTATCAAACAATGCAGAGTCTAATAGGGCCTCGGTGGCAGGTTTGGTTCCCATTGTTGAGTTAAAGGGATTTAGGACCCCTCAATAGAATCATCAATACCTGGTAAGAAGAAAAAAGGAGTTATCAGTCTTCAGTTAAAACTTTCTAGTGAAAGAGGTGGAGTAACTAGATGAAGGACTTGATAAAGAAAATAAAGATGTGATCAATTTAAACTTACTATGATGGTCGCTCATTTCTTCATTTTCTCGTTGATGTCCTTTTATCATTTTCATTAACGGTTACAGGAATCGTCTCAATTGCTTCTTTCCCTTCATTTTTCAGTTTTTCGATAGCCTTTTTGAACCATTCTTCAATGTAACTTTTCATAGGTGCCACATTGATTTCATGCCAAATTTTCATATTGAACAACTCACCCTCCAGGTCATGAAGATCAATGGAAATTCCATGTAATATTTCTTCAGTATCTTGATTCTTTACGAAATAATCTACTAGCTAGTTATCTATGGTGTTCTCATCATATTCAATTATGCCATAGAAATTTTCAATTGCAGATATTGAAAAGGTGGTGAACATGGTGCCMRTTCAAGTAYAATAGTTTATGGAGCACACRATCAAGGMTCAAACCATGTTAGATCAGTTAAGTGTTAAAKTATTCACGTATCARGCACRGGMAGTGGAAATAAAGGAGATCCTTTTGGCCCCGATGGACCAACAMAAATTCCCGTATGTCAGCACATGCRAGGAAATMTTCATCAAATGGTTGGAGTATGARAAGARTMATCCACTCAAGTGAAACCAYTTGATGAATCTTAKAAGACTGAGAGATTGAAGCGCCATGTGGCGATGGTTTGGTTTACTTAGAYTTCACTTTTAATAGTTATTTTTAGTTAATAATTTGTTATAAATAAGAGGATCGACCTRTTAGAATAGGTCGATGGTTTTTRCAAAGACCCTCATTTTTGGAATTGTAAAGAACTATTTCAGAACTACCTCAATTGAGAAKTCATGTTTAGGACCAGAGACAAGTTTTTKTTTTTCATCAAAGGCATGTGTGATTAGATCATAAGGARGAATTACTTYTGACTTTATCTCATGAATGGATGTTGTAATGARKAAGAGCCTSTRGATMTGTTGATAAGTTATTTGATTCAATATTTTTAYAGTTCTTGCCTCTAATGATGGAAAGAAAATCATTGTGTTAATGTKTGATTAATGATTAGAGATAAGGAAACTATTTTTCTTTCCATCGTTTATTGCATGTATGTTTTATTTCGATAATTGTATCTTAGTCAATAATTGGAATACCAACAAGTTGATGCATTAGTACTAGGTTTGTCATAGGTATAAGAATCATTGTCTGCATGCTTGAGCATGAGGGTTATGCCGAGCTCAGCCTTCTTAAGTAGTTAATATTTTCCCTTTTCTTACTCAGTTGTTTTATACCAGCACATTTCTTGTATCAGGCCCACCTATAAGAGAAAATACAAAAAAGAGAACATTCAAGTTGAAGGAGGATTTTTCACGAGAAGATATCCTATCAATCACTACATAAATCCCATCGATTAATTGGCCAGATTGCAAGACCTAGAGAACCCTTCCATTATCAAACAATGCAGAGTCTAATAGGGCCTCGGTGGCAGGTTTGGTTCCCATTGTTGAGTTAAAGGGATTTAGGACCCCTCAATAGAATCATCAATACCTGGTAAGAAGAAAAAAGGAGTTATCAGTCTTCAGTTAAAACTTTCTAGTGAAAGAGGTGGAGTAACTAGATGAAGGACTTGATAAAGAAAATAAAGATGTGATCAATTTAAACTTACTATGATGGTCGCTCATTTCTTCATTTTCTCGTTGATGTCCTTTTATCATTTTCATTAACGGTTACAGGAATCGTCTCAATTGCTTCTTTCCCTTCATTTTTCAGTTTTTCGATAGCCTTTTTGAACCATTCTTCAATGTAACTTTTCATAGGTGCCACATTGATTTCATGCCAAATTTTCATATTGAACAACTCACCCTCCAGGTCATGAAGATCAATGGAAATTCCATGTAATATTTCTTCAGTATCTTGATTCTTTACGAAATAATCTACTAGCTAGTTATCTATGGTGTTCTCATCATATTCAATTATGCCATAGAAATTTTCAATTGCAGATATTGAAAAGGTGGTGAACATGGTGCCCATTCAAGTACAATAGTTTATGGAGCACACGATCAAGGCTCAAACCATGTTAGATCAGTTAAGTGTTAAATTATTCACGTATCAGGCACAGGAAGTGGAAATAAAGGAGATCCTTTTGGCCCCGATGGACCAACACAAATTCCCGTATGTCAGCACATGCAAGGAAATATTCATCAAATGGTTGGAGTATGAAAAGAATAATCCACTCAAGTGAAACCATTTGATGAATCTTATAAGACTGAGAGATTGAAGCGCCATGTGGCGATGGTTTGGTTTACTTAGACTTCACTTTTAATAGTTATTTTTAGTTAATAATTTGTTATAAATAAGAGGATCGACCTGTTAGAATAGGTCGATGGTTTTTGCAAAGACCCTCATTTTTGGAATTGTAAAGAACTATTTCAGAACTACCTCAATTGAGAAGTCATGTTTAGGACCAGAGACAAGTTTTTTTTTTTCATCAAAGGCATGTGTGATTAGATCATAAGGAGGAATTACTTTTGACTTTATCTCATGAATGGATGTTGTAATGAGTAAGAGCCTCTGGATCTGTTGATAAGTTATTTGATTCAATATTTTTATAGTTCTTGCCTCTAATGATGGAAAGAAAATCATTGTGTTAATGTTTGATTAATGATTAGAGATAAGGAAACTATTTTTCTTTCCATCGTTTATTGCATGTATGTTTTATTTCGATAATTGTATCTTAGTCAATAATTGGAATACCAACAAGTTGTTGCATTAGTACTAGGTTTGTCATAGGTATACGAATCATTATCCGCATGCTTGAGCATGAGGGTTATGCCAAGCTCAGCCTTCTTAAGTAGTTAATATTTTCCCTTTTCTTACTCAGTTGGTTTATACGAGCACATTTCTTGTATCAGGCCCACCTATAAGAGAAAATACAAAAAAGAGAACGTTCAAGCTGAAGGAGGATTTTTCACGAGAAGATATCCTATCAATCACTGCATAAATCCCATCGATTAATTGGCCAGATTGCAAGATCTAGAGAACCATTCCTTTATCAAACAATGCAGAGTCTAATTGGGCCTTAGTGGCAGGTTTGGTTCCCATTGTTGAATTAAAGGGATTTAGGACCCCTCAATAGAATCATCAAGACCTGGTAAGAAGAAAAAAGGAGTTATCAGTCTTCAGTTAAAACTTTCTAGTGAAAGAGGTGGAGTAACTAGATGAAGGACTTGATAAAGAAAATAAAGATGTGCTCAATTTAAACTTACTATGATGGTCGCTCATTTCTTCATTTTCTCGTTGATGTCCTTTTATCGTTTTCATTGACGGTTACGGGAATCGTCTCAATTGCTTCTTTCTCTTCATTTTTCAGTTTTTCGATAGCCTTTTTGAACCATTCTTCAATGTAACTTTTCATAGGTGCCACGTTGATTTCATGCCAAATTTTCATATTGAACAACTCACCCTCCAGGTCATGAAGATCAATGGAAATTCCATGTAATATTTCTTCAGTATCTTGATTCTTTACAAAATAATCTACTAGCTAG
>JASDQU010375025.1:25283-35819 GCA_032191745.1 Picea mariana | reverse complement strand
CGATGGACCAACACAGATTCTCGTATGCCAACACATGTGAGGAACTCTTCGTTAAATGGTCATAGTATGAGAAGAGTCATCCAGTCAAGTGAAACCATTTGATGACTCTTAGAATACTGAGAGATGAAAGTGCCATGTGGTGATGTTTTGTTTTACTTAGCTTGCACTTTTGATAGTTATTTTTAGTTAATAATTGATTATAAAAAAGAGGATCGACCTGTTAGAATAGGCCAATGGTTTTTGCAAAGACCCTCATTTTTGGAATTGTAAAGAACTATTTCGGAACTACCTTAATTGAGAAGTCATGTTTAGGATCAGAGACAAGTTTCTATTTTTCATCAAAGGCATGTGTGATTGGATCATAAGGAGGAATTACTTCTGACTTTATCTCATGAATGGATGTTGTAATGAGTAAGAGCCTCTGAATCTGTTGATAAGTTATCTGATTCAATAATTTTATAGTTCTTGTCTCTAATGATGGAAAGAAAATCATTGTGTTAATGTGTGAATAATGATTAGAGCTAAGGAAAATATTTCTCTTGCCATCGTTTATTTCATATATGTTTTCTTTCGATAATTATATATTAAAAAATAATTGGAATACCAGCAAGTTGATGTATTAGTACTAGGCTTGTCGTAGGTGTAAGAATCATTGTTTGCATGATTGAGCATGAGGGTTATCTCGATCTCATCCTTCTTCAGTAGTTAATATTTCCCCCTTTGTTACTTAGTTGGTTTATACCAACACATTTCTTGTATTAAACCCACCTATAAGAGAAAATACAAAAAAGAGAATGCTCAAGCTGAAGGAGGAATTTTCACAAGAAGATATCCTGTCAATCACTACATAAAGACCATCGTTTAATTGGTCGGATTTCAAGATCTGGAGAACCATTCCACTATCAAATGATGTAGAATCTAATTGGGCCTCGGTGGCGGTTTTGGTTCTTGCGGTTGAGTTAAAGGGATTTAATACCTCTCAAAAAAATTGGCGCTAGAAAGAGGGCCTAAAGAATGAATGGCCTACAATATTGTTAATATAATATTTCACACAGCTTGTAGATTCAAAACCACCCACATGCATGGCTAGTCATTCTCAAGACAACCCACACACACTGAGTACTCTTGAAATGAGTAACTCACCCAATAAAGAGGAAGAAAATTTATTCCCTAAACTACCTTATGCTCTTCCCCATGAGGAGTTGAACGAGTTCAGAAGAATCACAAGAGCTTATGCATGAAAAATCGGAGCACTACCCTTTTCTTTGTTATTTCCTTGAAGAAAGCAAGTAAGCAGACTAGTGGTCGACACCCCCAATAGGTTTTTGTTCACACAGTAGAAGACCTGATAGATTTCTCCTTCAGTGAAATAAAAAATCCCCTTAATCTAATCCTGAAAACACTAGCCGGTAACTGTTTCGATCCTGACGATTTTTCTGACTAGGAAGTGTTTAACTCAGAACGCTCAGTTTCAGAGTCGAATGACATGGAAGTTAACAATGAGAATAATTAAGAAAGGGGAAACCCACCTCAAAATAATCAACCATGGTTGGCCAAAGATGCTCTGGAAATCCTCGGATGAGTATATAACCTTCCCCAACATCCATAAAAGTTACTCCCTAAATTTGACCTTGAAACCTCAGGATTTCCTAAAGACCATATCAAAAAATTCATACTATCTATTAGACTGATGAATGTCCAACATGAAGACTTATTATGTAGGATTTTCCCCTATACTCTTGAGAATTCGGCCTCCATGTTGTATTTTAACTTGCATGTAGGGTCCATAACGAGTTGGACGAAGTTTCAAAAGGATTTTCCAGATAAATTTGCAGAAGAAATCACTACAGAAGCTTTGATGGCCGAGTTATTCTCCACCACCATGAGATCAAAGGAGAATGTTAACAACTTCAATCAATGATTCACCACTATCCTAAACAAATTTCAACCCAAAGCTAAACCCACTCAGGAGATGCAAATAGAAGTATATGCTAATATGCTCCCAACTTCCGTTTCCATGTTTTTGAAGAGGGATGCCAAAACAACCTTAGCTAAGAATTTTGAGGAAGCCAAAACAATAGAATTCCAAATGAAGGGCTATAAATAAGGCTAGGTCTCATTAGTTAAGAAAAAATTTCAACCTCCTCCCAGGAGAGGACTCTTGTTGACCATACCCCTAGGGAAACAAATAGAACAAGGTCCCGAAAAAGGAAATGGAGACATAGAAGACCTACAACGCATGGTAAAGATGTTGTCAAACAAAATCATAGACATGAAAATAAGTGGAGGGGAAGGAAACCAAGGCCAAAGTTCCTATAAACCCTTATTTAAAATAAATCCACCGTTCAAAGAAATTGAACCTCCCCCAGCCAACTTAAACATCAATCTGGGAAATGTAGCATCCGACTCTTTCTGTACCTATCACCAGTAGAAACATTTTGAAAGAGATTTCCCACAATGGGTGCATGCCATGAATTTGATGGTAACCGATTTTTAGACGAGGTTTCCCTTACCGAACAATCAAGAGGCTAAGCTATGAATATAGTTGATCAGGAGGAAGTTGATCCACCATAAGAAACAACCATGCTGATATGGGACCCTGACCTACCAATGCCTTTTGATGATCTATTTGAGGTTCAAGAACCACCCACAGAGGTCTTGGCTATGTAAACATGAAGTAGGTGAAACCCGGTCTCAAATGACCTTACTGTGGCCCACTCTTTGAGAGGAAAACAAACAGTCAATCACCCGAAAGAATCTTGTGTCTCCCAAAGAAATCCTATAAATATCCATACCCGAGAATCGCCCAAGCTAGACTACAACATAGTAGAAGATTTGAAAAAATTGAAGGCTAATATATCAATCATGGACATGTGTAGAATCCCCCAACAAAAGGAATTTATGTTACAAGCATTGAAGTCAGTAGAAAATCCTACAAAATGCACTAACCAAGGAGAAAATCTAGCCCTCTTAGATCTAAGAAATAAACCAACTATGAATGTTTTCTCTAAAGATAAGAAGGGAAAGCCTTTTGTCCCACCATTCTTCTTGACATTTGAAGTCTTCAAATAAACCTCCATAATTGTTTGGTTGAATCGATAGCATACTCTAATGTTATGCCACTATCTATTTGCAATAAATTAAACGCAATCCCTCTCATAAGTGATATACATGTGATACAACTAGACAGAAACCAGGTGAAGGTTATGGGAGAGATCAAATATGTCATGATGAGGATGGTGACACACCCGAAATTTGTTCAAGTAATTGACATCATCATAGTAGATATCCCAAAAGATTATGGATTGCTAGTTAGTCTCTAATATCCCTTGGCCAAACCCAAATGTAAATATAATCCAAGTATATTTTTGCTAGTGAGTTGTTTAGAAATCACTTTTGTAATACACCTTTCATGGCATGGTGCGCGCATATACTGCACAGTAAAGGGATGTAATGTACACATTTCTGAATACCATGTGCAGTAACTAAGGTGTGTGCAACCTTAAGACAGAGTATACAATGCACAGTAACTAAGTGCATGCAATATTAAGGTTAGCGAACCTTTGTGTATATATAATATGCATTATAGGCCGATGAGCTAGTATTATCAGCCAGAATGCTTATGTCTTGGAACTAGGCCAGCATGCCTAGATGTTAAAGGCTAAAGCGCCTACTTTGTACTTGACTCATGATTAATATAAAATACATCACTGTGCACAGACCAACCATGATAAAAGAGATGGGGGACTGAACTTCACCAGTTAGGGAGAGGAAGGGCCAAAAGTCAAGGAATATTATATTAATATTTCCTAAGACATAAAGTATGGATAATTAGTTTATCTTAAGCTCTAAAGTTGGGGACAAGTGGACAAAAGTAAATTCCAATATGACAAGTGTCAAGTTGGGGACATGCATTCATATCGTGGGGAAACTTAGCTCAGTGGGGATTATTCGGGAGGGATACCCTACGAACGGAAAACAAGGGGGGAAACCATCAGGCTGACCATCATTTTGACAGAGAGTTCATAGTGATTCCAAAAACACACTCTGTTATCCAGTCAATGACTCCATGACCATTTCACTCATACATTATGTTATCCTTGAGACATCCATTTCACCTTTTGGAATCCTGTTTCCCCATCCCTTTTGGTTGGTGTACCTGGTTAGCTTGGAGCGGGATTGAAGAAGCGGATTGTCAATCCTATGAGCAGTTCTCTGAGTGAGAGAATCGTTGGGGATTCATTTTCATAGGTGCTAAACTACAGCTACAGTGCTCTGAGACATTCGGTTCAGCTTGTTGCTGAAGCCCTAGAAGGGAAGTGGGGTAGCCAAGGGACTGTTGAGCAGAGAAGGGGAACACTTCCTTGGGTGGGACAAGCATGTGGGGAATGAGAGGTTGTAGGTTGTTAGTTGAGTGAGCACCTGAGATGGAGTCTTTCCTATTTTCCATGATCCTTAGCCTGGATAGGAATCCCTTTACCCTGGGTGGAGTTTAGTCCCGGCTCGGGGGCGATTCACTGTTGAGAGTGATGAACAGTGTAGTGTATGGCTGGGAGGTTCATGGACGGTCTGTAAGTAGTTGGTGATAGTATTTCTAAGATAATTACCAATTGTATGATATATGGATATGTTGTTTTGTTAATTACAAGCCTATGTTACGATTTTATCATATATGTGACTATGATTGCTTGTGTGCTTATGGATAATTTCCTGTAAATGAGGCATATCAGTAGTTACTGTTATTTTAATATAAAATTTGTATGTTATAGAAAGTAATGGTTTGTTCATGTTTAGATGTAAAGCTTCCGCGAGCGTGTTGTATGTATATGTTTTAGTTGCATGCAGTCTAAAGAGTAAATTTAGGTGCCATTGCTTAGTTGACTACTGGGTATGCTACTGTATGTTATGCAGTATGGGAACAAAAGTGTTCCCTAGAGTAGCATGGTTCGGCCTCATGGCTGGAAATGTTACTGACTAGCATCAAAGCATGAGTGGTTGCTCTGGAGTGGCGTACCCCAGCCTTAGGTTGGTCGGGGGGATCGTTACAGTATGGTATCAGAGCCTCAGTTCAAAACTGAGCTTGGATGGGCCAGAAGGGTGCAATTGAAGTGAATATTCACATAAAAGTAACTTCGAATTGACCAGAATTACAATCATAGAGAGTGTCCTTGGAAAAGGTTGGCGTAATAGCACGCGTGTTAAATTTGGCACCACGTGGGAAACCGTGGTGTGCCAGTGTGCGCAGTAAATTGTGGCGTCACGTGGATGATTATTATGTGTAGATGCACGCACTAAAATTAGCCTTGCACGATAAGCACACACATAATAAGGTGCACATGGGGTGTGCAAGTATTGCTTAACATAGAGGATTTTTTTTGGTACGCGCATAAGTACGAGTATAGGTTGTTTCACGACAGTGTATTGAGTAGTGTGCACATATATTTGAGCATGAAGTATTATGTTAAACTTGGCATGGTGCATGCATAGGACAAAAATTCATGTGGAATATCAGTGCGCAGTATCAAAACTGTGCACAGTGGATATTGGCGCACAACACCAGAATAGTGCGTGTAAGTAGTTGGTATGACGAAGAAGAAATGCACAGTAGATTTAGGTGCACGGAGAAGCGTTTACCTTGTAATATTTCTATGCACGATAATATAAATGAACGGGCCAATTTAATGCGCGTGAAGTTGCTTGGAAGGCGAGGAGTCTGAGTTTAAATTGCATAATAATAAAATAAAAATAAACACATAACCGCATTGAAGCATTAATTAAAAAGAATTTCGAATTTTGATTTCTGCCGATTTAGACAGATGAAAATAAAATATAATATTACAAGAAAAACTTATTATAAAAGAAAACAAGAGTCATAACATCACCAGATAGAAATTGTAATAAAACAGTCTAAAATCTGTTTCTGTATTTATATAATCATATTAATCAAAAAATTACAAAAGGGTAATGACAACAGCTAGCCTGTTGTAAAAAGGGTCGTTGAAGAATAGGCCTATCATCTCTTGTACTCTTTACCTCCGCTACCAGCTATTCAAAATTTGTTGAGACATGCTTATCTTAGTTGAAGACTTACTTTATCTTAGCGATCTTTGCCTTTAAATAAGAGTCTAACCAGACCGGTTGATTTTCTCCAACACTTTTGGCCGCTTCAACCGTAGATTCCTCCTTCTTATGCCGCTTACTCCTTTTCTTCTTAGCGGATGGCATGTTGATGACTAGATCCTTTATAGTGGGATTCAGCTTGACTTCCAATCGCGAATCTATAACTGGCTCTATGTGGAACTTAGTTTCTTGAAGGTGCGCAAAGACCCTTTCCTCCTTATTCATAGGAAAGCCTAGCATGTTGCTCGAATAACCAGTCTCACTCGAATTAGATTTGTCCATGTATCTCATGTTGAGGATACCGAAATGTGTCTCTACAGAGAGCAGGAAGTCGAGCATATTGAATATTACTACGGTCATGGATACGCAGATATATTCATACTTGGGGAGTAATAATTATAGAACTCCATTTATGAAGCACAGACAGATTACATACAAAGAGTGTTGGGTTGCCATGCTCGGCCAATCCATTTTGAATGATTAGCTTTTGAGTTCATTACATGGTGGCATTCAATTGATGTCACATGGCTACGAAGTACCGAACAAATGAAATAGGGTGATCTGACTAGCCGTTACTCACTCCATGAGTGGTGGATTTGACATGTTGAGACATGTAATACCGCGTCTTGGAGAGTGGTTTCGACAAAACCACCTTCTTGCGCAAGTGTATCTTGGAAGGCACTGCGAGTCAATGTTCTTGAGACATGGTTCTTATCTAAAATTGTCGTGGTGATAACACTAGGAAATCAAGAGTGATAATGTTGATGTGTATGTTGAATCAAAATGGTTCATATTCTCATGAACTGCTGATTTGTTAGTTTGTTTAGTTTCGATGGCTGCACGTTTTGCAAAATTAACAAAAACCCGATTAGGTCAGACCAGTCTAGAGTTCGTAGGAATGGAAGAGGCACAGGGGAATTATAGTCATCTAGAGAAGAGCAGAGGGATGGATGTCCATTTGGGCATGGAAGGAACGAACTCCAATGGACATGGAGAAGAAAGGAATGAAGAAATGAATATGGCTGAGACCATTAAGAATTTGCAGAAGGATGTCCAAAGCCATAAAGATGATAATGAAAAGCTTATGAAAGCCAAAGATAAGTAGGATGACTTCAACATGAAGCTATTGGAAGGTTTGAACATAATAGAGAATAAATTGGTTAAGGAGAGTAACTCAAGTAGATATAAGAGTCACAAATATTCAGAGGAGAAGGGAGAAGTAAAAAGTGCTAGTGGACATCACCATCATCCCCATAGGTATTCCCATAAGAGAGTAGGCAATAGATCAAGTCTATCCCCTGTTAGAAGGTATAAGAGATCTGGGGTGGATGAGCTACGAGGAGAAATGAACAAAATTAAACCTCCTACATTTGATGGTGAGCACAAGAAGGATGAAGATGTCAAAACATGGTTGCTAGGAATGAGGAAGTATTTTCAATTGCATAATTATTCTTCTCGTGCTGAAGGTAGAATCACTATCTATCAACTCAAAAGAAAGGCCTCCATGTGGTGGGATCAACTTGTGCAGGTACAACACATTGTAGAGAAAAGTGTTACTTGGAGAGAATTCAAGAATTATTTTCAGAAGAAATACTTGACCAAGAGATACTATGACAAGAAAATGAAAGAGTTCTTTGAACTCAATCTTGGAAGTACGACCATAGATGAATATGAGAGAAGGTTTCTGGAACTGTTAAAGTATTTCTCTTTCATTAAGGATGAGACAGTCAAGATTCAATGGTACTTAAGTGGATTGCCATCATTCATCAGTGACAAAATACAATATGATGATCCCAATACATTAGAAGAGACCATAAGGAGAGCTAAATGCTTATATGACCAACTGAAAGCAAGACCATCTTTCCAAGAGGCTTGGGAAGACAATAAGAAATTCATAGGAAGAAGGGAGCTAAGCCACCATTCTTCAGAAATAATCCACAATGGCAGTAAACGCATAAGGAAACCAAAGTGATTAACACAGGGAGTCAAGGGCCAAGAAAACCACCTATGCAATGTTGGGGTTGTAAAGGAGACCATAGGTTCAAATATTTTCCTCACAAAGGCGAAAAAGGTAAGGTTGTTCACAATGTACAACGAGATGAGACAATAGAGGACATGGGCAGAAATGTGCCAAGGATTTATGCAGCCCTGGACAACAAGCAAGCAGAGTATCACTCCCACATGATTGAAGTGGAAGATATGATCAACAACCAAACCCTTGCTATTTTAATTGATTCAGGAGCTAGCCATAGTTATATAGACCCAAATATGGTGGAAAGTATTAAATTACCAAGAAGCGGGCATGGGAAATCTTGGATGGCGCAACTGGCTACAGGAGCCAGAAGGAAAGTTAATGAGATGGTTAAGTCCTACCTCATGGACATGAATGGACAAAATACCAGGGTAGATTTGAACATCTCACCCTTAGGTTCCTATGAATGTTTAATTGGGATGGATTGGTTGGACCTACATCATTCTCTATTGGATTGTCATAACAAAGAATTCACTTGATTGGATGAAGAAGGGAACCAAAGGAAAGTGCAGGGAATTCCCAAGGCAATAACCGTTAGAGAAATTTTAGCATTACAGTTGAAGAAATGATATAGAAGAGGATGTCAAATATTTGCAGCTCATATGGAGGAGACACCTAAAGACAAGGTGCCAAATTTGGAGAATTATGCAATCCTGAAAGAGTTTGAAGATGTATTCAAGGAAGTACCAGGACTACCCCCTAGGAGAGACATTCATTTCTCTATAGATTTGATGCCTAGAACAATGCCAGTATCAAAGACTCCTTCTAGGATGAGTACACACGAATTGAAGAAGTTGAAAATGAAGCTTGAAGAACTTCTGAAGAAGGGGTATATACACCCAAGTGTATCACCTTGGGGTGCCACTGTCTTGTTTGAGAAAAAGAAAGATGGAACGTTAAGGTTGTGCATTGACTTCAAACAATTGAATAAAGTGACAGTTAAGAACAATTATCCTCTACCAAGGATTGATGACCTCTTTGATCAATTGAAGGATGCAAGGATATTTTCAAAGATAGATATCAAATCAAGATACCATCAAGTAAGAATTAAAGAAGAAGATATTAGCAAGACCACCTTCAGGACAAGGTATGGTCATTATGAGTTCACGGTGGTACCGTTTGGATTGTCAAATGCACCAGTTGTTTTCATGTACTTAATGAATGGTGTTTTCTGAGAGTATTTGGACAATTTGTCATTGTCTCTTTGGATGACATTATTATATATTCCAAGTCAGAGGAAGAGCATGAACATTATTTGAGGATGGTGTTGCAAGTATTAAGGGAACATCGGTTATATGCGAAATTGAGCAAGTGCTCATTTTATCAGAAACTAATTCATTATTTGAGGCATATCATCTCAAAAGATGAAATAGCAGTGGACCCTGAGAAGGTAGAAGCCATTAAAGATTGGTCAGCACCAAATAATGTGATAGAGGTCAGATATTTCATGGGCCTTTCAGGTTATTACAGGATATTCATTGGAGGATTCTCGAAGATAGCACACCCAATCACTTCCTTGCAAAGGAAAGGTATGCATTTTCAGTGGACGATGGACTCTGAAAGGAGTTTCCAACATTTGAAACAATTATTGACAAGTGCTCCAATACTAAGGATTGCAGACCCAAATGAAGTTTTCATCGTATCCACAGATGCATGTAATGAAGGACTTGGTGGAGTCCTCAGCCAAAATGGATTTGTGATATGTTATGAATCAATGAGGTTGAAGGAGCATGAAAGAAACTATGCCACTCATTATTTGGAGTTGGAAGCCATAGTGCATGCCCTGAGGAAATGGAGACACTACCTCATGGGAAAAAGGTTTGAGTTAAGAATAGAACACAATGGCTTGAAATGTTTATTTGATCAGCCAAATCTAAATGCTAGACAAAGCAGATGGTTAGAATTTATAAGTGAACATGAATTTGATATAAAGCATATCAAAGGGAAATAAAATAAAGTGGCAGATGCACTCAGCAGGAGGGTGCATGAACTTCATGCTACAACCATCAGCATGTATCAAATTGATGTTAAAAGAAAAATTCTGGAGGCTGAAAATACAAATCTACAGTACAGAGAATTGGTAGCAATGCTACAACAGGGTAAGATACTTCGGAAGATTGATATTTATAATTTGGGAGTAGATGGAATACTGCTGCACAACAACATAATTTTTGTACCAAATGTCCAAGACTTGAAACATATAATTTTGCATGAGATGCATAATGCTCCTTATGCAGGACACCCCAGATATCAAAAAACCATAACAATGGTCAAGAGCCAATACTTTTGGCCAGGTATGAAGAGAGAAATTGCAGAATACATATCTAGGTGTATGGAATCCCAGAAATTTAAAACAGAGCATAGGCACCCAGCAGGATTGCTGC
>JASDQU010375024.1:117562-131799 GCA_032191745.1 Picea mariana | reverse complement strand
AAATAGGAGAGCACTTAGGTTAAAATCTGCATCTTTCCAGTTCATAAATGATGTATTGTTTAGAAACAATTTTGACGGTGTTCTTATCCGTTTTTTGGAAAAAGATGAAGCAGAGAAAGTACTATCTAAACTTCATGCAAGTGAGGGTGGTGGACACTTCGGTGGAGACACCAATTCTCACAAAGTGTTAAGATATGGGTACTATTGGCCCACGTTATTTAAATATGCCCATGTGTTATGTCGTAAATGCATAATCTGCCAAAAGTCTGTTGGACGGGTGAAAAAGGCAACATTTCCTTTGCAGACTATTACTGTGGATTCATCTTTTCCATAGTGGGGTCTTGACATCATAGGGACAATTAACCCTGCTTCTTCATAGCAACATAAATATATCATTACAACAACGAATTAGTTTACTATATGGTCTGGAGCTACACCATTGAAAGTGGTAAACACGAATCAGGTAGTATCTTTCCTTAACTTGAGTATCATTACTAGGTTTTGTATTCCTGAATGTTTAGTCTTCGATAACACATCTTATTTCTCATCCATAGATATGAATGTATTCACTTTAGAAAAAGGAATTAAATTAAAATATTCTACCAGTTATTACCCTCAAGGAAATGGCATATCAGAATCCACAAACAAAAATTTGATCAAGATTATCAAGAGGACAGTTTATGAAAATCACAAGAATTGGCACAATGCTTTAATTAATGTACTTTGGGTTGATAGAGTGACACCAAAAACCTCGTTTGGTAATTCCCCTTTCTTTCTTGTCTACGGAAGAGAAGTGATTCTCCCTCCAGATGTTATTATTCCATCTTTGCAATTATCGTAGAAAGTTCAAGAGGAGGAATGCCCCCCCCTTGAAAGTCGAATCAACACCTTATTAAAACTAGAGGAGGTGAGAGAACAAGTGAAGAAGAAGTTGGATCAGCATCAACAGATTGTAAAAAGATGGTTTGATTCAAACTCCTCTTCAGACAAAAACTTCGAGGTAGGAGACTTGCTTCTCAAATGGGATAAGCCCCACGAGGGAAATGGGGAACACACCAAGTTCTAGAACCTGTGGTTGGGACCATTTGTAATCGTTGAAAAACTAGGTCCCAACTCTTTTCTTCTACACAATTTGGAGGGACAACCAGACACATTCCTGGTGAATGGTCAATCTCTCAAAAGTTATTTTTCCTAATGATTCTAGATCCACCTTTGTACATATTTTCTGTTTTGATTTTCTTTTGTTTTCTGATTTTGGTTGTTTTCATTTTGTTTGTTTTCACTGTTTCCTAAATAAATTTATGTCTGTGTCACCATTTAGTTCATTAAATGAAACCATAATGTTTCATCATAAAACAACATTCAAGGTCATTTCAAAGTATCAGTGCTATAAATTGCTAAAACTTGGACTAGTAAAAGTAACTTCTTGTTCAGAAATAGTCTTCCTGGTTTCAGTTTATGATTATGAGAGGATATGATCATTATTAAAAGCTCTTTACGTTGTCCCTATTTTTAAAGAAAACAAATCAAGTATGCCTTCTTGTCCTTGAAAGGTTATTGTTATCAGAAATATAAATTCATATCATGATGAAGGTTGTCAAGTGAAAAATTTAAGACTGCAAAATATCAAGTGTTTTGGAAACTGAAATTTTCAGCGTCACCCCTCTCTTCTGAAGATCATAAAAAATTATGTCAAATTATAAATAACTTCTAGAGAGTGGTGGGAAGTGTCTGTAAACCCACCGAGATACTGAACAAGTCTGTAGGCAGGGGGTAAATGCATGCATCATGCCAAGACAACTTCGATGGGGTACTGAACAGGCCTGATGGCAGCGAGGCAATGTCGGGTCCAAGAAATTTTTCAGGTATAAATTTTGATATTAATTGTAAATTGTCCTTCATATTGAGTTGATAATTCTTGGATAGGGTAGAGGAGTTAGAGTGGGTTAATTGACATCCCTACCAAGTCTATAGATGCTTGTTGGTAGCAATGACCCTGTCAACAATATCAGAGTCTTTGGCTTAAATATTGTCTCTCTCATAATTAAAACTTGTCACTAGATTGCATTTGGACAGAAAGACATCTAAAGCCAGACTCTGTGATGTTTTGAGATACTTGATTTACTATCGAATTTTCTTTAATTTGTAATCATTCTGATCAGTCCTAACATGAACTCTTTGGTGACACAGAGATAACTGCTTCTCCTAGTAAGTCGCCACTGTTGGCAGCCCTACACGATTTCGTTGTTTAAATGAGAAACTATACTTTCTGTAGTTGCCTTCATCTTGTCTTGTAAAAATTATCTTTTTAGACGATGATTGGGTTAGTATAGTCATTCATTAATCGATTAAATATTTTCATGTTTGTTTTATTCCATGTTTGATTCATGACTAAAATCATAAATCAAACATGGAAACTTAATTCTGTACTATATCCCTATTCAAAGCATCTTTTCAAAAGGGTCATTGTGCTTGTATCTACTCCATGTTTAACATTTGAATGACTTCCTTTTGATTACTTTGAATGTTGATGTGATACTTATGTTGTTTTGCATTTGAATTATAAACATGTTTTATTTGAATCCTTTGCAAACCAACTATAGTCATTKCTAGACATGGGAATTAAATGCACCAGAATCGTATCCTGTACTCGATCTTTGGCTGGAAGAATGAATTGAGAGGMTTTTCATTATGATTTGAGGGTTTGTATTGTGCTCTTTACTTAAKATTTTCATTACCARGAGTGCTCAAAATTCATGACTGGAACCTTGAGATTTATACTATGATTGCATAGGGGTTTTGCTTGGTTTCTTTCCATTTTATTCACTCAGATTTGTTTTTCCTACTCCTGCCATCTAAACATAGAGCTACCTTGAGTCACCCCTGTTACAGTCCAGTCATATTTCTAATGGATCCTATTGTCCAAATAGAGCCAAATGGATCTAAAGCGTTTTTGTCTCATGATGATGTTGTTCAGGATTTGGAAGGCCTAGGCTAGGAAACCTTTATCAAAAGGTTCAAAGGGTATAACTTTCACGTGGCTAAGGAATTAACACAAAATTTTGATGGGTATAGGGAAAAAGTTGGAGACATTCAGTTGGAGGTGACTGAGGAGTTTATCAGTGATGCCATAGGAATTCCATCCACTAGTTAGAAGTGGTTCAAGAACTCGAAAATCGAAGAAGTGCCCTGGGGCCTCTTCGTGACCTCTAGAAAGATCGATTGTTGTGAGAAAGGTATTTCTATTTCTTTGCTTAAGGTTAGATGGCATGGACTCTTTTCAATTATTAAACAGTTTGTGACCTGTGAGGGCTGTTATGGTCTAGTATTTATTTACCATATACGGTTTCTTATGCACTTTATATGTTTTCATTTGAATGTGCCATTATATTTGCTAAGGAGTATGTACAAGATGTCTAAGAGGTATAAAAAGCAGAGCCTCGACTCTAGTCTCCTTCACCATGATTTAATTAAAATGTTGTTGGTTCATCATTTGACAACCCTGGGTGATGACTGGGATGGATTCTTAAACCGAAATGGCTTTGCAACAGTCATTCCTATAGAAACCCCTATTTTGGGTGAACCACTGATAGGGGAACAGTTTGATTGTTCAAGTAATGGGCCAAAATCTTTGAAGGAAAACCCTCATGACGAGGCAATACCCACTCAGTTTTTACATGGGCAACATGATGTTGGTTCCCAGTTGAATGAAACCCCTGTGTACGAATTAGTTGTTGGCCCAAAATCCATTGTAAAAAAACAATAGCACAAAACCTCACAAATAGTCAAAACAGAAGCATGCAGCATTGGGTTTTCGAAATAAAATGGTTGGTCAAATGATCTTGAGAATTTTAAGGAATCGATATAAACCTCATTTGAGCTTGATCAACCCAATCGAGATCAATGAGGTCTCAGATCTCGAAATTGAAATTTTCCTCACAAAAGAATACCCAAATTGTCATAAATCGAATCCTACTCAGCCATATGACTTTGTTAGTAATCTTCCACCATGTCTTGAGGGTAGCAAGGGGTTTATTGGTATTAATCTTGGTCAATGGTTGAAAATAGGTACTGTTGATATTCTTACACCCAACTATACTCTTCATCGACAAATCACTCCTTCTGTGCATTGAGAGGTCTGCTTGCATTGGATTGAACGGTACTATAATGATATCCCCATTCTCCAAGCAAGAATTAAAGCGTTCACAACCCACAATGCATTACTCATAAAATAAAATCATGACTTGAGAGAAAATGAACAGAGACAAGACAAGCATCTTAAGAAGACAGGTAACATTGTCATAAAGAATGAAGACAGTGTGAATGCCATAATCAATTCTGAGCTATCTTGATCCATGTTTAGTCATTGATTAAATGGTAAAAGGGTTTTTTCCCTTTTATTACATTCATGTTATTTTTTGAATCAAATCAGTTAAAATTAGTTCTCTTTTGCCAATATAAGTCTGGATACATAATCTCATGATTTTGTAGCCAAGTCATTTTTATATAAAATTTAGTAATTAATTGTTAATAAATTATCTAACTTGTTCCTATTTCATTTGCAGGATGTGGTATATCTTGATGTTGGTTTTATGATGTGAAACATCCTCGATTTATATGATTAGTATCTCCCTCCTGTTCATTTTGTAAATAGCAAAAAACTTTTATTAGTATTGGAAGATACAATTTGATTATGAGTGGTTGTAGGCCCTCCATATTTGAAATATTTTGATATTATGGGATCTGATCCTATCCTAGGAGATAGTAAGTTGAGATTTCAAAAACTCTTTAAATGCTCTCTATTTTGTAAATGAAAGTCATCTTGGCCTCGAACCAATGATGGATGAATGACTTTTAAGAATTAATGGAACAATGTACAAAATTTTGGCTTTAGTCCTTTGTGAATGGTGTTTCATTAATGTTTTGTTTTATTTAATCTTGATATATTAATATGTTCTGTAGCTTTAGAATCATTGATATGTTATGTTTCGATATATTCATGTTATAATTATTGCTCATGATTTGTTGTTCCAGATATTGAGACTGTGATCATCTTTTCAATTTGAATATCATGTTTTCTCTTTGACGTTTAGTTGGACCTTGAGATGAATGTATTACACATAGATTTATCTGACTGTAATCATTTGTGATCATAAGATCACAAAATTAATATGTGTTCCCTTTTCCTTTCATAAATCTTGGCTGCCAATACATTTTGTGAATTTATTCGGAATAGTTTCAGTATTAGTCTATTGCAGATTTATCTCATAGGCGTGGTAGTTGGATGCTCTTGATTCATACAGAGGCATAAACACATTCAACGAACTAATATCAGGTTAGTTGTTTTGTTTCTAATTTCTGTCATTTTATGTATTAGTGAAACCAGAAAGTTTAGATAAGCTTTGACTATTTGTACATCTGTGTTTCATAACTTAGTTAATTCAAGTTCTGTTAGATTTATAACTAGAAAACAAAAAAAATATTCAAATGTTCTTTCTTCATCTGCTTCTATAAAATAATTATTTTTACATTGATTTCGTAAGTTTCCAGTAAAACTTGCAACTTGTAAATTCTGTTCATAAGTAGTATTTTTATTGTTTTATTCTTCTTCTCAAATACATTTATACATATAATTATATTAGAGTTTATGTATATATTATTATTTAACATTAGTTAGTTATTCCTTTTCTTTACCTTAGGATATTAGATTGGCTAAAGGATCCATTAAACCCTTCAGAACAAGTTACACCAAACAGATTGGGTTACTTAGACAACCCCGGACCAGACTTGTTCTTCCAGTTGATGGTTGGTCAATTTTGCCCGCCAACAAATGGTACTAGAAGGAGGGCCTGATTTCAATTGATGGCACGTGGAAGTCATAAGACTCCTCCCCCACACACTCACTCCCATGTAGTAACACATAGTTTCTTAGACAACAACATTACATCAGAAACATCAACTACCTCGAATGAAAATCTTGAGATTCCCATTGAGCCATTGACACCAAATCCCCAAGGGGCCAACGTACAAGAAATTGTTCGTCAGTCAGTCATAAGGACACACAGTTCTTTATCCCATATCAGAAAACTTGGTAGGCCGCTAAATCAATCCCTTGACTTCTCGGATATCTAAGAACAACTTGAAGGCACTGGTTTGCTCCAAAACCCATTAGGTGAACAAACCATAATCCTACCAAAACACCTATTCTCAGAGCCAGAGGATCTGGTATTCCACCTTCCCCACCTCATTCATCTCCATCCTCTTCAGGAGGAGAATCATCTGATGAAGGTAGTTCTTTGTTTTAATCATCTCATCTTTCAACACCACCAACACCCATGGTGAAAAAAAACAACCCCTCCAGACCCTGGCTCGATCAATATGTTGTGGTTGTACCCGGACCCCAAAACCCATTACCAAAACACCCGGAGAGATGGTTTCCTAAGTTTGATCCAGATTCTAAACAATCTGCTGAGGATCACATAAAGAAGTTTATGTTGGCCATTAGACTCCGAAGTGTAGAGCATGAAGATGTAGTATGTAGACTCTTTCCTTATGCGTTCGAGGGAAATGCCTCTACATGGTATTTCTCCCAACAACCCTAGACCATTGTCTCTTGGGACAAATTCGAAACCTACTTCTTAGAGAAATTTGGAGATGATAAATCTCCTGAAGTCTTGGTTATGGAACTCTCCAGCCTAAAAATGAACCCTAAGGAGAAAGTAAAAGATTTTAACCAAAGGTTTCCTACGTTAAAGAATCAAATTCCTACGGATTCAGTGCCCACTGAAAGTCTAATTGTTGCATATTACACCAAAGATATACATAATAATATAACAATTTGGGTTAAAAGGTCTAAAAAGTATACATTGTTTGATGCCTTCGAGGAGGCAATCCAAATTGAAAATGATATATTAAGCTTAAAAGACAATCTCAATAGTGAACTTGAAACAACTTCATCCTCTAAAAAKAAAATAGAAATCCTTACTAGGCCTCCCCAAGMCAAAAACCAACCAGAAACTTTAGACTTAGAAAGCTTGCAAAAGGCTTTCCAAAAAYTRTCAAATCAATTTGTAGAATTRAAAAGATTGACCAAAGAGGCATCCTCAAGCAAAGGAAGTTTTAAACCTCCTTTCAGAAATCCTTTTCCTCCCAATCGGCCTAATCCAACCACTGAAGGTCTTAATTTCGAAAGCTTACAATACGCTTTGCAGACTATTCTTGAAGCACATGATAACTTTGTCCCTCCCGAAATTTCTAGAGACATAGTTGAGGAGGAAGTAGCTGAAGAAGAGGAATCATCTCCCAATATCCTCAGACACTTCTCTGACAGTATTTTCCAAGCAAACTTTGAAATTGTCCACCCTTACAACACAAGAAGCAAAACACAGAGCAAACCATCTTCCGAACTGAGTAATAATGTGCCTCCAAAACAGTTGAAACAAGCTGAAATAAAACACATTTTAGCAGCCCCAGTTTTAGAATATGACTTGATTGAAGATAGAAAAAAACTAAGGGCTAATATTTCTGTGTACGAGCTTTTGAAATTTCCTCTTATTCTGCAGAAAATGCTTCAAAATATCACATAAAACAGTAAGAACAACAATCCTATCAGCAAGAAAACCACATAAATCGGTTCTAAAATAGGCAAAAAGATCCCTACTAAAATGACATCCGAACCTCTGGATAAAAGGGACCTAACTAAAAAAATTGTATCAAATGTAGATAAAATTGTTTCAGGGACAACGACAAAAAGTAAGCAAAATTTTGTTGTTAACACTCGTAAAAATGTCCCACCTTTCTTATTAACTTTTGAACTTTTCAATAGAAATGTACATAATTGCATGGTGGATTCCGGCACATCATCAAATGTGATTCCTTTATCCCTTTGCAAAAAAATTAACACAGAAGTTCAACCTTCTAGTCTCAAAATCATTCATCTTGATCGGACGAACGTTAAGGTAATCAGTGAAATTAAGAATGTTCTAGTTAGGCTATGTTCTAATCCTAAGGTTCACCAAATTATTGGCATCATTGTTGTTGACATACCTGAAGTCTATGGTTTGTTTTTGAGTAAGGATTGGTTCGAGCAACTGCACGGTTACTTTGCCACAGATTGGTCTCATTTGTGGTTTTTGGAAAATGGACAGCCAAATAGAATTAGGATAAACCATGAACGTTATCTCAAGCACACCGTAATGGATTTTATTGATTCAAATGAACTGTTTACTTCATCCACTAATTCACTTGAAATGCAGAGAATGAACACCTTCTTTGGTAACTTCACGACCAAAATTTCCCCTTTCACTGATCCTGGGCAACAATCAGAACTTATGACCTATACTCAGTCATCAACTTCACCAAGTGTGTCAAATACTAACGATGAAGCTCAAATTTGGTCATTGTACTTCGACAGATCTAAATCTAAAGAAGGAGACGGCACAAGATGTGTGATCATCGATCCCAAAGGTAATAAGACTTTCATTGCCTGTCGATTAGAGTTCGAATGCAACAATAACACCGACGAATATGAAGTACTTTTGCAAGAACTTAGGAAAGTTGTGGATATGGACGTAAGAAATTTAATGGTATTCGATGATTCAAAAATCGTGGTTATGTAGTTAAGAAATTCCATACATTTCCTATCACCACATCTAAAAAGTTACCAAACTGAGGTATGGAGTTTAACGCAAAATGTTTCATCATTTAATATAAATTTCATTTCTAGACTAAGCAATTCGGAGGCCGATTTATTAGCTAATGTTTCTTATAAACTATTGCTTGTAGAAGGTCTTTCTCCTTATTCATTTTCGATTGAATTGTTGTTCAGGCCGTCGATACTAGATAACATTACCAATTGGAGAGTATTCGACGATGATCAACAAATCATCAACTTCTTGCATATGGAGGACACCTTCCAAGGTGCAGTCATTGACGAAGGCACTCACGATGAGAACCTCAACAACTTCACGGTAATACCATATCATATATCTCCTGAATCGACATATGATCTGGTAAACTCTATTCCTAGATCCTTTGGAAGACTAGAAAATTTTTATGACTTGCATGAAAAAATTTAGAGGGTTAGTTAATTGTAAAACAAACAGTTCTTCTTTGATTTATGAAACAGTCAACCTAGGGACTAAGAAAAATCCTCAAAACATTAATTTGGGAATGGGATGTTTCGAGCAAGAACAATCCGCCTTTATAAAATTGTTTAAAGAATTTAAAGACGTTTTTTCTTGGACATATGCTGATTTGAAAATGTTTGATCCTAATATCATACAACATGTCAGTCCCATGAAATCCCGGACCCAACCTTTTCAGTAGAAGCTTAGGAAGATGCACCCTAAGTTGGAACCAGCTGTCAAGAAAGAACTAAATAAATTATTGAATGCAAAGATAATTTTCCTGGTAAGACACACACAATGGGTATCTAATCTAGTTCCTGTTAGGAATAAAAGTGGTGAAATTCGACTCTATGTTGACTTTCATAACTTGAACCGAGCCTCTAATAAAGATAACTATCCCATTCCTCAAATGGAGCAAATTCTTCAACAGGTATCTAGTTCAAAAATACTATCTTTAATTAGATGGTTTTTCGGGATATAACCAGGTCCTCATGTCCCTTAGACCATCTCAAAACCACTTTTCGTACCACATGGGGGATTTATGCCTACAGGAAGATGACTTTTGGTCTTATAAATGATGAGGCCACTTTCCAAAGAGAAATGGACATTGATTTTCATGGTCTCCTAAATCAATGAGTAGTGGTCTATCTTGATGATGTTACCGTTTTCTCTAAAAACAAGAAAGATCATTTGTCTCACCTTAGGGTTGTCCTAGAACGATGCTGCAAGTATAACATATCTCTCAACCCTAAGAAATATGTCTTTTCAGTTCAGTAAGGAAAACCACTTGGTTTCATAGTGTCAAAATACAGAATTATTATTGATCCTGAAAGAGCCCAAGATATCGCTAAACGCTCCCCCCCCTCCTCAAAAAAATCCATGCAGTCATTTTTAGGCAAGATTAATTTTGTCAGAAGGTTTGTCCCAAGTTTTTCATAAATGGTAAGACCATTACAGAATTTAATTAAAAAGGATGTTTAGCATCTTTGGGGACCACAGGAAAGTCAATATTTTCATTCCATCAAAAAATCCATAGTGGAAGACCCTTCCTTGATGAGTCTTGATTTCTCGCAAGACTTCACTCTTTAAACTTTCGCCTCTGACTGATCTTATGTTGTTGTGTTAAAACAAAAGAATGTTTAAAGAAATGAAATCCCTATTGCGTTCATGATCTCAACTTTCAAAGGGGCAGAGCTGAATTAGCCGGCTGTAGATCAAAAAGCATATGTTGTTTTTAAAGAAGTAAAACACTTCCGATCATATCTGTTGAAATCCAGAACTAAAGTTGTCATCCCTTACCCTGCTGTAAGAAATTTGTTAGTACAAAAGGAATTGGGTGAAAAATAGGCAAATTGGATGACATCGTTACAAGAGTATGGCCTCGAAATAAATCCTACACAAATTGTTAGAGGTTGAGGCCTATGTAAACTAGTGGCTGATTCAGTTGAAGAATAGGAAAGTCAAATTAACATCTCAATTGTAAATCAACGCAACAAGAAACATATATGTTGTACACAAGTTGTTGCTAATTCTTGGTATGATCATATTAAAATTTATTTGATGCATGGATCTGCTCCTCACTATCTTGATCCTAAAAATAGAATAGAACCTAGGTTAAAATCTGGATCTTTCCAGTTCATAAATGATGTATTGTTTAGAAATAATTTCGATGATGTTCTTATGCGTTGTTTGGAAAAGGATGAAACAGATAAAGTACTATCTGAACTTCATGCAGGTTAGGTTGGTGGACACTTCGGTGGAGACACCACTACTCACAAAGTTTTAAGAGATGGTTACTATTGGCCCACTTTATTTAAAGATGCCCATGTGTTATGTCGTAAATGCATAATCTGCCAAAAGGCTACCGGACGGGTGAAAAATGCAACATTTCCTTTGTAGCCTATTACTATGGATTCACCTTTTCAACAGTGAGGTCTCGACATCATAGGGCCAATTAACCTTGCTTCTTTACAACAGCATAAATATATCATTATAGCAACAGATTATTTTACCATATGATCCGAAGATGCACCTTTGAAAGTGGTGAACACGAATCAGGTAGTATCTTTCCTTAACTCAAGTATCATTACTAGGTTCAGTATTCCCAAATTTTTAGTCTTCGATAGCACATCTTATTTCTCATCCCTATATATGATTGTATTCTCTTTAGAAAAGGGGATTAAATTAAAATATTATTCTAGCTATTACCCTCAAGGAAATGGCCTAGCAGAATCCACATAGAGAGAGTGATGAAGAAAAGGTTGCTAGATATATTAATGGCCTAAGATATAAAATCCAAGAGGAAATCAACATGATGACCATGAGAATGGTGGAGGATTCTTATCAGTCATCATTGAAGGCAGAGAAGAAGTTGGACAGAAAACAAAGCCAACAAAACAAAGGAAAGAGTCCAAGTAGAGGCAAGGGAACTGTCCGAGAGAAGTTCCATAAACCAAAACCTGAAGCAGGGAAGTCTCACAGTCATACAAAAAGGGGAGGAAGTTCAATAGGTGGAAAAAATGGTTGAAGAAACTCTTTTTCTCGAGGAAGAGGAAGAAGTAGAGGAGGAGAGTGAGATGTTATGCCTATGGAATGACAAGGCATATGTCTTGGGAATGTGCTGAGAGGAAGAATAAATAAGGAGGTGGACAAGATCACATTTCCGAAGCTCAAAGAAGGAATGTTGAGGCAGAAGCTATAGAAGATGGGAAATCATTCATGATGAGGAAAATTATCTTAAAGATAGAGAAGGAGGTGGAAAAATGTTGGCCCTTGACCAAGTTTTGAGGAAATATTGGTCGTGTTTGACCACTTTTGGGACTTCAACATGCTGGTTGAAGATGGAGTGCCTAGGCAGAGTAGAGATCACGAGATCTCACTCATTTTGCAGGATTGTGGACCCAACAAAGTATTTTAGGGTTTATGTAATGGGCTAAGAGATGTCAGCCCATGGGTTTACCCATGATTAGGCCTTTTTGTAATGATATAAATAAGTAGCTAAGCGATTTAAGAAGTAGATCTGGTTGGCTTTGTGAAAGAATGTGTTAAGGGCTTGCAGAGCTAAGTGAAAGTGTTTTGTAAGTTTCTTTGTGCATGGACGTTGTATGTAAGTGCTCCGTGCTATTGAGGATTTGGCTCTGTACCTTGACCTGATTTTGGGGAAGGTGGATCTAGTGCATTGTGCGTAGATCACCTGTCCGTTGTGGAGTTGGGCTCTGTGTCTTTGTGCACAGGAGCAGATGAATGTAAGAAGATAGAAGACTAATAAAGAAGAAGAAGAAGTTGGTGGAAATAGCCCCACACTGGGGTGAACCAGATATATCTTGTGTCCTGATGTGTTTTGTGCGATGTGATTTATGTTTTTTATCTTCTTAGTGTTTTTGTTATAATATATGTGGAATGAATATGATGTTGTAGCTTAGTTCTTAAAGGTGTAAATGAATGCGAGATATGAACTAATTCTATGTGCTAAGAGGTTTCAAGGGCTTAATATTGATTGTTACTATGTTGATCTGTAATAAGGATTGATCTGCGATGTGAATGTGAATCATAATATAAGGCATATTGTTGTTTAAGTACTTTGTTAAGTATGGAAATCACATATTTGTGTCCCATCTTGGTTGTAGACACCTCAGTCCTGCAACCCCCCTGCCTCTACCTCGAGTGAGACTTCATCTTTGTTTGCACCCTATTCATCACTTGGTGAGAAAATCGAGGGTGCTTACATGCCCTGTTGGGTCTTGTAGAGAATGAAAGCTGTGGAAGAAAAGGTTAGAGGAAACAACACAAAACTGTAAGCAAGAATCAAATGAAAACAAACTAAAACTGTGAGCATATGGATAAAGAAACAACAAACACAAAAAAGACCAATATCACCAATGTTTTTGAGCTAGTCAATTGATGAAATCAAAGCACAATGAAGGAAGAGAATTGTGGTTCATTCTTCCCCCAAAGGAAGGCTCTTGAGGCTCTCACAAACTTGCTCTCCTTACAATACGAAGAAATGAGAATGATGGTGAAAGAACTCCCAGCACATCCACTCAATGGAGAGGTGAATGGCTCTATGAAATGTTGCCAAAGTGTTATTGTCAAAGAGTGAGTCCTTAACAATCTTAGTAGCATAACAATACCTGAAATTCCTTGAGAAAATGATGTTTCTTCATGGATTTTTATAGCAGATCATCGGGTGATTATGTAACCCCTTCAAAGTGTGAAAAGGGGCTCTTTAGGGCTTCATTAGGTCTTTGACCCACCTACCCTATGGATTCAACTCGGATTTAGGAGTCAAATCAGATTGGGAGCTGGTCCATAAGTGGTTGGGAGGCCGACCAATTCAATAAATGCGTCGTTTAGCAGGTGCACGGGTTTTTGCACTAACAGTCGCGCGTCGTGCACGCATGCATGCATAGTACATTCTTGTTCTGCGCATGTGCGCGCGCACCAAACTACTGTAAAGCGCCCTTCAATTTTTGGTTACTTTGTATAGTTTTTGACCCTTCTGGAATGCTGTGAAATTAATTCAGTGCCATGAATGACTTCATTGTTGTTTGACGATGCAGAGTTCTTGTCGCCATGTGCAGACGAAATTTCAGTGATAATAGATGCCCCCTGATGGATGAGGTTAGGAGCATACGTATAGCCGAAATCCATCAATGTTTCTTCTACTGAGAATGTTGTTGTAACAAAGAGCAATAGTGGGACCGTTCAGAGCGATCCGTTGGAGAAAAAAGGAACTGGTAGGACCTGACCTTCTGAGAGTTGTGCAAAAAAAATAGAAAACTGTGTACAAACGAGGCGGGCATGCCCCATGCTCGTGTTATGTAACTCTGAAACAAGATGACGGGAGTGTTGGTGTAGACAACTGTAGCGCCCTCGGGGGCGGTAATGATAAATGCAGAAGACAATTCTACAAAGGAACATACTCTGAATAATAGGCCATGATCGCGGTAATAAGCAGCGACGATGATGTGGGCATTGATGGCCCTACCAAGTTCAGAGGTCTTCGGCAAATGACAAAAGTAACTGCAATAGTTGCAAAGTAAGACCCACCATAACATGAGAAAGTGTTGGCGTCAAATGTTATGGGGGCCAACGACAGTAGGGAGCAAT
>JASDQU010375024.1:83350-94564 GCA_032191745.1 Picea mariana | reverse complement strand
TCTCATTAGAATTATCCTATTACAATATCATCGGTCTTCTATATATAATCTGATCTCCCTAGTTAAGAAATCGAGAGTTCTTTATTTTCTTGATCTTGTTGTTGATGTTGCGTTGTCCCTTTAGCAATTTTATGTTTCTTCCTTTCTTGCATTGTCCAGCTTCTCAACAACTTGTGCAACTTCCCTTCCCCAAAATGAAGATGCAATATGATATGCACAACTTCTAACCAACAAAACAAAGGGCCCAATAAGCTCTGACCACAGTCCTTGATTCTCCGCGAGTCAAGTATTCAACTTTTATGTGGCCTCCAGGTTATCTTGTTCTTCTTTCTTTCCTTCGGGCTCTAAGTTTCTTTCACTTCCAGCTTCGGTTGTTTCTGATTTCATTTTTTCAAAAGAAGGGCCCAAATCAGGTATGCGTTCAAGGGCTCTCTTCTCGACCTCTTGGAAGTTATCCACCTTATCCTACCACTTCCTGGAAAGCAGTGAAGCTTCAACAATGAATTCTTGAGTGGCATTTGTGATGCATTCCTTTGGTTTCTATGAAACTAAGTAGTTCCACTCAGAGTCGGCAATGGTATCGACTTGATGCATCTGCAGATATGTTGTCTAAACTACTAGTCAAAACTCACATAGCTCTTTCTTGGAAATTGTTTGGGCTTCATATAATGTATTCAATTCGTTATCTGCTTTCTTGATTTTGTCTAACTTCACTTGATGTTCCAGCGGCTCAAGGATGTTGGTTGCTTCTACATTGAGTGATTGGATATTTGTGCACAAATCCCCTAATGCGTGGTTTCATCTTGAGATGATTCCCATCCAATCACTTACTTTTCTAAAGATCTTGGTGCACTCGATAGTCTGTTTGTGCAAGTTTTCTCTTGCATTATTCCCTTCTAAGACAATCTTCTCCATTTTCTCTCAAAGATTCTTGGGTTGCAACTCAGCTTATTTCTTATTTTCTTACAATTGTGATTCGAGGTTGCCTTCTCTCTCTACCAGTTCTGACCAAGAGAACTGAATCAAATCAATCTGTTCCTCAAGCTCTCTTGTTGTGTTGGACTCTAGCAGTTGGGGCACTATCTTCTTGATCGTCGTCCAGGTCTTTGAAAGTTTTGCTTTGACTTTCTCCACCTTCAGTTCTTCCTATATCTTGGAGTGTTCTTTCTTTTTCCATTGGGTTTGTGCAACAATTCCTTCCTCTCTCTAGAATTATTCATCTCTTTCAGCCTGTTGAATTCTCTTCTCCAATTGTTTAGTTGAGGCTTTGATTATTCCTACCAGGTGGGTTATTGGTAGTTGCACAAGCTCGTTGGAGGAAGGGGTGGAATCCATGGGTACTCAAACTTGTATTGGAAATCCATTGGCCATCAATTGTGTAGAAGGTGTCTCCACCTCTTCTTCTCCTATGGATGGACATTGCAATTGGTGTGCAAGTTGAGCCTTCAATTCTGCTAGGAATTGAGGAAAAGCTCATGTCTTGGCTAGGAAGAGCTACAATAGCTCCGCACATAGTTGTGGGTTCTAGAAGACCGGTTCCAGTTTCTCTTGCAACGATGTTGCACTCTGCCCTAACATAGTTTCAGGTTCCTTCTGAACCTCCCATGCTTCTGCCTCTTTCTGTAACACAGTTTCTATGGTTTCACTTCTGTGGATGGAACTCTCAACATTGATTGTTGAGAGAGGACATTGAGTGCTTGGGGATTGTGGTATTGGAAAATTTTGACTCTCCATTGAAGGCAGAGTGTCTTGAATAGGTACAAATGGAATGAGTGACTGGCTCAAAACATCGGGGACCATACTGATAATTTCTGGTACATGCTCGAGTAGGTTGGGGGAATCCAGCTGCATGGGCTTAGGTGCAGTGGTTTGGGGTTCGGTGGTCATTTCTTGCAGTGGAGATGAGGTTTTTGGGGGTGATGGGGGTTGTTTAGTGATTATGGTGGTGGATGCAGTGGTATATAGTTTGAGGTAATCCTGGATGTCAATCATTGTTTGGGTCGCTCGAGTGGTTGCTTGAGTACAAGGTATGGTCGAGGAGATTGGTTGAGGATTCATAATATTCACCAGAGAGAGCCATGTCCTAGGTTTCTTAACTAAAGGATCTCCAATGAAAGCAACAACAAGGATGTCATTGGCATATTTACCTAATAGCACAACTTGATCCAGAAGCTACGGGAACATTGGAAACATCCTCTTCTTTCATTCCATAGTTTGTATCTCCTCTTCCTCTTCTGATTCTGTTTGCATCGGGAGATTTTTATTTTTCTCTGCTAGGCCATATCTTGAACCTACTCCTTCTTCCTGCCCCTTTTTTCTCAAGAGCTCCATAGGTAAGAGTTAGTGCATTCTAGACTTGCGCGGATTGCGCTTGACTCTAGTCCATGACATGACTTCTTTGTCAAAGGTCCTCATCTAGGTAGAATGGGAGCAACCTTGAGTGGAAGTCCTCTGGCTTCGTATGCCTCGACCATACAAGATTATTGTGGCAGTTTAAGCCAAAGGAGATGTTATGTTTGTTCAAGTTTAGAAACTCTTTTGGTATACGCCACCTCTAAGTTGTGTCAATCAACAAATTGTACCACTTTGAGAAAGCGACATTGTTGAATTTTTGGTTCTCTTAGTCCACCCTCGAGTGCCAAGGTTCAAAACCTTTAGCAAGGTGACCTTTGTCCACCATTTCCAGTTGTCTCTGCATGGGTGGCTTCCATTTCCACACGGTGAATTCTATTAACATGTACCCATATGTGAAGGTCCCTCTTTTCTCCTAATCTTCCTCACACGCTACCAAGAGTTCTTCTAACAGATAGTTTCACCACTTGAATACAACCCTGTTCGTGCAAAATTCAACTACAAAGAGTGCATAGAGGGTGCATTCACCTTTGTAGTAGGACTACATGACCTTGCTTGTGATTATATAGCAGGCCGTCTGAACCGTTTCTGGAATAATTGGTTCAATATTTGTTGTTGGGCCACCTCTCTCTGTGTGGAACTTCTCATAGAGGATAACCTCGCCTTTCTTTTCCCATGCTTGCTTGGGCCTTCGAATCCTTTGGTGACATCCTCACCCTCAAGAGATAATCCAGTGAGTTGGTGGATATCATCCACATGAATTGGATATCTGCGGTCTAGCCATAGACTTCTGTCATGTACTCGGATAATTAGGAACTTCGTGCAGCGCACAACCTCGCCAGTGGTCCCGAAGACCGGTAAGTCTTTGAGGTTCATTATTGTAGAGTTGAAGAGGTTGATAAATTCAGGCTTGGGCACAAAATTCATGACTCATATGGCATTTATAACCATGTCCTAGAACACATCGATGTTCATATTTGGGAACAAAACTTGATCCACCAAATCCAAGTCTAAGAGATTTACTTGCTCTGTATTTCCCTTGACATCCCCGAAGATCTCGATGCGGGGATCATATAGCTCATATGGGATTTCTTCTTTGGTAAAGAAACTCTGGCCTCCTATTTCTCTCAGAATGCTATCTCTGAAGTGTTTGACTTGCTGGGTAACTTGGGGTTGGATTTGTAATAAGAGGATGAAAACCTCGGGGGGTATGTGAAATTGCAGGAAATTTAAAATCTTGCTAAAAAAAATGGTGGTGTTGCTTCTAGATGGACAGAGTATTATAAATGGATAACATGGAGAATTTCTATAAGCGCCCATAAAGACACTCATGATTAGGCCATAAACACAGTTTTAGGCTTATGTTTTCAACGAGATGGGTAATGGGGTAGGATCTATCAACTGATCTTGACGTTTAATGAATGGATTGATAGGGGTGTGGTCGAGCTGAGGTGCTTATATATTTAACATATTACAAGCATGGAAGGGATACCGATGGCATCTGTGTGAATCACGCATTTATGGCTTAACAGAAAGTTTGACAGGTTATGGTGGTTTTCATAAAGCATATGACAGGGTTGGGTATGTGTGGCACATGGGTTATGATCGAGCTCAGATTCACCTTCCCTCTGACCAAAATGGGGGTACCTATGATATTAAATGACTTCATTGAATGTAATAGTGGTTCATCCTATCCTGAGTGATTGAGTAAGCATTTGAATGCAAAATAAACGCTTAAACTAAAACATAATATATGTCATGGCACATTAAATGCACAAGCCGACGTTTATTAACTGAATAAAAAAAATTGCAAGAAATGAAAATATAACTACTGTATGTGCTCCATTGGCCTGGAGAAACATTGCTCTGACTCAAGTATGAGAAATGTATAGTTTCAGGAGGGCGCAATTCACCCATCCTAGATGAAGGATACCATCTAGTTGCACAAGCCTGACTGTACCAGAGTGTCGTATTTCCACAACTATGAATGGACCCAACCAATGCATGCACAACTTCCCTAGATGTTTCTAATATCGACTGTCATAGAGGAGCACCTTATCTCCTTATTTGAATCTCTTGGACTTAATATGCCTATCATGATAAGATTTATGTCTGGCCTTCTCAATTGTCTGAAGAAAATCCGCTAAAAATATTGCTTTCTCAAGTTCGTGCAAGTCTGCAATCCTTTGTGCAACTGATTCATCATCTGTCATGTGTGTAGCCTAGGATATATAAATACTAGGGGTGATAAATTCTACAGTTACAACTACTTATTTTCCATATACCAACTGAAATGGGGTGTATTTGTGTAACTTCTTCGTGGTAGTCTTGTAAGCCCATAAGACTACTGGAAAGCTATCGTCTCAGTCCTCTTGATTTGCTAAACATACTTTTGTGAGTTCTCTTTATAGAATTTTATTGAAGGCCTCTATTGTACCATTAGCTTGTGGATGGTAAGGGTTGCTCTTATGATTTTGTATAATAAACTGAGCCATTAAGGCTGTAATTGTACTACTAATAAAATGAGTATCTTTATCACTAGTTAGACTTCTAGGACATCCAAACCGAGTGATAAAATTCTCAAAGATAAATTTAGTAGTTGTGTCTATAGAAAAATCTTGGACTGCCTCTACTTCAACCCATCTTGTAAGGTAATCAGTTGCATTAATAATGTATCTGGACTTTGAGTTCTTAGTTGGTTGGTTGTTTTGTCCAATAAAATCAACAATGCACTTCTCAAATGCTTTAAGTGCTCTCACTGTCTGAAGGGGTAATTCATCTCTTCGAGACAACTTTCCTACTCTTTGGAAAATGTCACATGATCTAGCATATTCCTTATCATCTTTAAATAATGTGGACCACCATAAGCCAGCATGAAGTAACTTATGTGCAGTGGCCTTACCTCCAACATGTCCTCCCAAAANTGTAAGGTAATCAGTTGCATTAATAATGTATCTGGACTTTGAGTTCTTAGCTGGTTGGTTGTTTTGTCCAATAAAATCAACAATGCACTTCTCAAATGATTTAATTGCTCTCACTATCTGAAGGGGTAATTCATCTCTTCGAGACAACTTTCCTACTCTTTGGAAAATGTCACATGATCTAGCATATTCCTTATCATATTTAAATAATGTGGACCACCATAAGCCAGTGTGAAGTAACTTATGTGCAGTGGCCTTACCTCCAACATGTCCTCCCGAAACTCCACTGTGGAATTCCCACAAGATATCTTGCCTTTCATGGTTTAAGACACATCTCCTAAGGATGTTGGTGAGTCCCAATTTGCAAATTTTCCCAACAATCAATTGATAATATGTTGCACGAACTACCGTACGTCATTTCTGGGTTGTGGAGTACATTTTTTGGCAAGTTCCTGTATTGAGGAAGACAACAATGTCTTTAATATACTCTGGAATGGACTCAATTCGAAACATGTCTATATCCGAGAGATGATCATCCACTGCTCCACCACTTTCCCCTAACTCCAACCTGGAAAGGTGATCTGGACCTACATTGCATCTTACTGGTTTTACAATCACTTTAAACAAAAATTCTTGGAACATCAATAGCCATTTGCAAATTCTTCCTTCCAATACCAGTTTATTGACTAGGTACTCCAATGTAGAATGGTCAGTGAAAAACTTGAAATGAGATCCTAACAAGTAGTCTCTAAAATTTTGTAATGTATTAATAATAGCCAAACCTTCTCTTTCAATGGTTGTATAGTTGTTCTTAGCTTGCGATAGTTTTATGTTGGAAAAGTAAATAGGGTGGTCCATATTTCCTTCCCCTGGTTGTGCTAAAATGTCTCCCAAAGTGATTCCTGATGCATTCACATGTACATGGAATTCAATTTCCCAATTTGGAAATATCATGATCGGTGCAGTACTTAGCTTCTATTTTAGAATGTCAAATGCCTTGTCACACTTAGGCGTCCATCAGAATATTTCATACTTCTTCAACAATTTCTCAAGGGGTGTTGTAATAGTTGCATATCTTTTGATGAACCTGCAGTAATATCAGGTATGTCCCTGTGTGGAGTGCAACAATTTGGCACTTGTAGGTGGTGAGATATTCATAATCACCGCAACTTTAGTTGGGTCTACCAGGACTCCTTCTCTGCATACAATATGGCATAGTAGAATGAAATTATCTTTTAACATGATCATACATATAGACTCCTACAAACTTGTGGATGAATTCTCGAAAGGCTACTATCACAATTTGAGAGACAACTGCAGGGGAATTGTTCAACCCAAAGGGAATTACGTTGTATGTGAATGATCCCCATTCGGTTATGAATGTAGTCTTGTTCTTGTCTTCCTCTATGATTCTAACTTGATGATATCATAAGAATACATCTGTAAATGAATAGGATTATTTACTCGGAACTTGATCTAATACCTCGTCACTGAAAGGTGTGGGAAACAGATCATGCACACACGTAGAATCCAGACTCCTATAATCCACACGGACCTGAATGTCTTATGTGCCTTTATTACTCTAGATAACTATGGGGATAATCCATTCTTCTTCTTCAATAGGGAAATAATCCCTTCCACAAGCATCTTTTCCACTTCTTTCTTAACCTTTTATTTTACTCTAGGGTTGGGGTGGTATAGTCTATGCTTCAAAAGTATTGATCCAGGTTTCAACTCTATTCTCATTTATCCCATGGCTCATTTTATTCCTTTTATCTCTGAGAATGTTTTTGGAAACAAGTCCTCATACTCCTGCAATAGACTATGTACCTTATTCATAGCTTGCTCATCCTAGTAGTCTCCTATAGACTCTATATTAGGATTATCTACACTCCCTATATGTACTTTTCACAACTTTAGTGGATGATTATAGGAGCTACATGTGTGATTAGGTATGGTATCCTGAATCTCTCTACTGCCTTTGGTTTCTTTAATGTCTAAGTTTATAAGATCTTATAAGCCATTAGGGTTTTCTAGGTCTCTCTCAATTTTACAACAAGGTACAAATATATTATCAATTTAAAGACTCAGACTAGACTAAAGGAAGTGAACATGGCCATCACATACTATTGGACTTGATCTCTTTTTACAAATGTCAGTAAAAGTCATTTCCCTTATTCTTTGAAGGACAATGTTGAGCTTGGGATACTTAATTGTAAAGGAAAAATACTTGCATAACTGTTCTTGTAAGATCTGCCAACAATTCATTTTTCTTCTGGTCTCCTCATGTATTTAACAGGCCTTTGGAATAGGCCCCAATGAATGGAAAAATACCTAGACCCATAGGTGAGAGGGTACCTCTACAACTCTCCACTGCTTTAGGAAATTCTCAATATGCATCCAAGGGTCATATCATCTGTCGAACAATTGCACATCCTGGAAACATATCTTCATTTATTCCTTTAGTCGATCCCTCCCCTGGAATCAACATTGGATGGATTTATTTACGTCCTCCCACTCTATAATTGATGCTTTATGGGTGGCACACCATCTAGCGGGGGCATCTTGCAAGGCTAATTAAAAAGAGAAGAGATCATTTGTTCCTCTGCTATATTTTCTCCCATGCTGGTGATAAAATTGTGTACCTATGAGGTACCATTGTATGTAGGGGATTCTTTGATCTTAGTTCCAATCCATCTTATTTCCCTGACATTTGCACATCGCCTTGAAAATCGCTCATATGAACCTTGGTTCCAACTGTCAAATGTTGCTTCTAAATCCTCATCAACAGATTGTATACTTCTCTAGCTTACTCATCTGTCTGACATAGGATTGATGTAATATAGTCTCGTGCCTGTTGTGACAGTGTACAATTGGTCAAGGGCCTTTGACTCCATATTATGGTCCATTGGCTCAACATATCTAGGCCCTGGATAAGGATCTAAGGGATAAACTACTTTTATGTCATCTTCTTCAAACGTCATGGTGTCCCTCTTTAAATCAATAATATAATAATTGTCATATTCCTAATCAATTCCGAGTAGAGCAGGGTAGGGATCCTTATCTCCCATAATTTCAATCACCTCAAAATCAATTGTGGTCTTAACTCCCACAACATCTATTTCCACATTTTTCAGCCTTCCAATTGGGAAGATGCAATATTATTTTTCCATTCTTAACTGGATGGGGGAATATACTAACTAAGGTTTTCCCAAATCTTCCCAGGTCCTTTTAGGTAGGATGTTAACATATGATCCCAAANCTCTGCTATCTTTTCTCCCATGCTGGTGATAAAATTGTGTACCTATGAGGTACCATTGTATGTAGGGGATTCTTTGATATTAGTTCCAATCCATCTTATTTCCCTGACATTTTCACATCGCCTTGAAAATCGCTCATATGAACCTTGCTTCCAACTGTCAAATGTTGCTTCTAAATCCTCATCAACAGATTGTATACTTCTCTAGCTTACTCATCTGTCTGACATAGGATTGATGTAATATAGTCTCGTTCCTGTTGTGACGGTGTAAAATTGGTCAAGGGCATTTGAATCCATATTATGGTCCATTGGCTCAACATATCTAGGCCCTGGATAAGGATCTAAGGGATAAACTACTTTTATGTCATCTTCTTCAAATGTCATGGTGTCCCTCTTTAAATCAATAATATAATAATTGTCATATTCCTAATCAATTCCGAGTAGAGCAGGGTAGGGATCCTTATCTCCCATAATTTCAATAACCTCAAAATCAATTGTGGTCTTAACTCCCACAACATCTGTTTCCACATTTTCCATCCTTCCATCTGGGAAGATGCAATATTATTTTTCCATTCTTAACTGGATGGGGGAATATACTAACTAAGGTTTTCCCAAATCTTCCCAGGTCCTTTTAGGTAGGATGTTAACATATGATCCCAAATCTAGCATGACATCCTTGATTTCAAACTCATCTAGTTGGGCTTCTAACCTAAATTCTTTTCGATTTCACACCTTTCTTCTTTGTATTATTTGGGTGTTATTCTCAGGGAGGTTAGTCCTTACCATAGCTTTTGAGGTTCCCTTGTTCCCCAGTATCAAGTACAGGGTGTTTAAAAACTTCTCAGTAAGTTGGTCGTCCCCTAAGATATCGAAGAATAACTGAAACCACAGGTTGATTACACTTTGAGACT
This sequence comes from Picea mariana, assembly GCA_032191745.1. Classification (NCBI taxonomy): domain Eukaryota; kingdom Viridiplantae; phylum Streptophyta; class Pinopsida; order Pinales; family Pinaceae; genus Picea; species Picea mariana. The sequence continues at coordinate 85,121 of JASDQU010375024.1, read as the reverse complement.
GGTCAGGGTGTTTTCTTGGAATTGCATAATTCCTGGGTGGTCATGGTGAGGTAGGGGCTTGCACAGGGTTAGGTTGACAAGAAGATCTAGGAGGATTCTCTACTACTTCTGGAATGGGAACTCTCTTAAGTATCTCTATTGCATTTTTTAAAAGAAACTTTTATTTCAGAGGGTCATACCTATCATCTTTGGGAATAGCCTTCTAAAACTTAGGTTGATCGTCTACGTCTGCCCTAGTCTTTGCTCCTCCATGAGTGATGATGTTAATATTTGGTATTTGTCCCTTGATTTCCCTCTTTAATTCCTAGCTTATGATATTAGCTCTGCATTAACGAACTTGATATTCCCACCTTGCAATCAATTCTGGATAGTCTTCAGTTGCATGCCCATTATTTCTACAGTGCGAGCATAATGGTCATCTTGGGTGAGGGCAGTCTCTGGCCAAATGACCTTGTTTGTTGCAATTGTAGGATCTGCTTGGACCTCTACCTTCATTTCTCCCACTTCCGAATCCACCTTTAGCCCCTCCTCCCTGACTTCTTCCAGGTCCCTAGGGGGTTTCATTTATTCTAAATGATGTATGGTCCAATCTATCAACAACAGGGTTGATTTTAAGGATGGAAATTTATATTAAAATGTAGAAATGTGGGCTAATATTACTAGTCCTTAATATGCAAAATGTAAAATGTTTGGCGATAGTTTTGTAAAAATATTCAAATTTCTAAGGAGTTTATATAGTTTCTATAAAATTTTGGCGATTTTTAAGGTAAAGCAATTTTATTCTATGGAATTTGGGAGAATCATTTTTAGAAAAAATGAAAATTGGAGAATCGTTTTTGGGGAAAAACCATGGAAAATTAGCCCATTTGTGAAATTTATCCTCTAAAATCATCTATGAGATTCATCAAGTGCGTCCATTGCTCCACATTCATTTGTGGCATGGGTCGTAGATGCAAAAAACTCATTGTGTATTGTATTGGGTGCAGTTGTATACTTATGCATAATAAGATATTTCCTTGATGCATGTCCTTATGTCCGACAAATCTCACATTACTTTGTTTTCTGAGGAGTTGGGACTCCTGGGAAGGTATTATACAAACTTGGTGTATGGAATGGTGGAGTCGTAGACACTTGTGCAACTCCTCCCATAGGTCCTGAAGGTCCCATCAGGTTTTGAAGAGTTCACTTTCCCCTCATTCTTAGACATTCATTTTCCATATGCCCTTATGTGTAACAACCTGTGCACCAAACCTAAGGGTGTCATGGCCTTTGTGTGGTTAATTCCTGAATATTTTATGTTAGCGTTGATATTTGTCCCTGAATTTGCGACAAATTGGCATCTACCAGGGCTCTGGTTATTCTCATATTGCCTAGATAACCTACCATAGATTCAATCGTCATCGACTGCCGCAAGGCTTCTATTAACGTGGCTATTTGTTGTTTTGTTAAAGGAATTCTTGTCAGAGGTAGTAATCCTTGAATATACCATTCCCTCTGGTTATGTTCATGAATTGGATGTGTTATCCTCCCAATAGCATCCATGAACTTTTGGTTGTACTCCCAGGAATATTCTCCTTCCCTTTGTTGAATCTCCCACAAATCAGAGAAAGATTGTTTCTCGATTGAGGTAGTTTGAATTCAACGATGAATTTCAAACGAACTTGGATAAGGGTGAATGCTTGTCCTTGCAGCCCAAGTTCAATAGCCTTCATATACCATTTGAGAGAATGGCCCCTCAAGGTAGTATGAAACTCCACTAACTTATTTGCAT
>JASDQU010375023.1:58522-70445 GCA_032191745.1 Picea mariana | reverse complement strand
TTTGAAGTCCTCTTTGAGTACATTTTGGTTCTTGATTTTATTCAAGATGGATTTAGAGGTATATCAGTTGGCACGAGGAATTTGTGATAAGTTTTAGGATTTTTCCATTCTCCATATCTGCAGGCACAGATGGGTTCGCATAGCCGTAGCAAAAGGAATCCCTGCAGGTAGAGTAAGGGTCATCCTGCAAGACCCCGTGAGACACCCCGCGTGCCTCATGTGAGGACCCCTATATATTTTGGGTTTGCAACAGATCAGGCCTATGAAGGTGTCCTAAAGAGTTTGGAGGGAGGCATATAGAGCGGACATCACTAGAGCAGAGAAGTGGAGGGATTGGAGAGCCTTGGGCTTCATAGATTGGCATCATTCCATGTTTTTCTATGTGTTTCTATAGTATATTGTGAGGTTTCCTGGAATCCATTAGTTTGTGTGCTTACTAGTATTCTGCAGTTGCTATTACAACAATTAGTTATCTTTGTACCGATTCTCAGAACTTACACCCATAATAAGATGTCATGGTTATCTTCTCTAATCTTGTGTAATGAATGATTTTTATCTATTTGATAATATTTCTCATTGAGTAAACTATTTTATGAGAAGTTAACAACACATTCATTTAATAAGAGGCAATAATTTTGGGGCAAAATCATAAAATCTTCATCTAGCCTAGTTGGGGACATTACAGTGGTATCATAGCTGGTGATTTTTCTAGCCCGTGACTACATTGATGCCTAAAATAAAAGGACATGGGGGGTAGACCTATTGAGAGTCACTGGAAAAAGAAACAAAAGAAAATCAAATAGATTCAAATCCAGAAGGATCCATGGGGGACCATGGTGAAGATAGATTCTAGCAACTATTGTAATCCACGGTCATTGAGAAGCGACAAATGGTTATTGAGAAGTGACAATTCACACGATTCCTCACATAGTTCCTTACCAACACTAAATCAAATCAAAACCCTATAGGATCCAATGGGAACCAATTAGAGGGTATCCATAGAGGAAGTGGAGCTTATACAAAAGGTATTAATAACCATACCCTGACCTAGAATATGAGCTTAAATATCCCTAGGCCTTTATTACCACATTTCCTAACAAAGCAGCCTATGGAGGCGTTGGAGCAACCAGATCAGGGGTTTGATGTTAATACTTCATACAGGGAGTATGATATGGTACATGAAGATATCCAGGAGAAAGTTTCCTATAAATACTTATGTGACCTTAAACATAAATATGGTCCGAAGGAGGGGGATGGGGGAGAAAAGAGACCACATAACTTTGATCTCATGGATAACGTGGGAAGGTTGATTATTCCACCCTTCGACGGGTCTGAAAAGAGCATGGCCAGGGCCTGGGTACACAATTTGGATACTTATATCCAACTTAATCCAGTGACTGAATCCAAAGCAATTAAGTGTGACACCCTTCACTTGGAAGGAAAAGCTTATGAATGGTGGTACCATGGGCTGGTGACATTAGGGAATGCTAAAATTACTTCATATGTGGACTTCACCCAAAACTTGATGGACAGGTTTTACCAGAAGGACCTTGAGATACATTTCAGGTAGTTGGCACAGTTGAAACAGACAGGAACACCACAAGTACATATACATTTTACGGAGTTGGCATAGTTGAAATAGGCATGCACACCAGAAGAATACATCATATATTTTCAAAGGATGGAATTTACGGTGACATATATCTCTCAACAAAAGTTGGTGATTTTATTCATGGAGGGTCTAGTTGAAACCCTAAGAGGATGGGTGAAATCCTTTAGGCCAACCACATTTCATGAAGCCATCATTAGATGTCAGAACATGAAGGACATAATCAACAAGAAGGTACCGTCAAAATCCTTCATCCCTCAAGGAGGTAAGGAGACAAGGATTCCATATAAGTCATGGACAAAGAAGAACAAGACGGATGAGGAAACTCAAAGTGAATGAAGGAGGAAGCAATGTTGCTTCAGTTTCAAAGATTTGTCGAAACTAGGTCATAGATGTATGGGAAAAGGTAAGTTCCATTACATTGAGGTAGTTTCTGACGAGGAGGATGACGAGGAGGAAGAAGGTGTTTGTTAGGATAGTGGTGAGCCATCACATACCATAGAACATACACCATTGCAACATATCCTCAAGGGATTAACCATTGCTACACTTTCATGGGTCCCTAAATATTATACCTTCAGGGTCAGAGGTATTGTGCAAGGGTAGAAGGTTATGACATTGGAGGATGGTGGGGCCACCCACAACTTCATTGATGTTTCACTTGTCGCTAGGAGAAATATCCTTGCATAGGATTTTGAAGGATTCATTGTGGTAGTAGAGGATGGGTACAACATGATATGTACTTAGAGGATCAAGAAACTAAAAGTAACCTTGGGAAACTACACACTTACCAACAACTTTTACTTCTAGGAGTTTAGTGGATATACTCTTTTGCAGATATCCGCATGAATTAGAACGGCATGAGGATGGAGTTCTGGGACAAGGATGGGAAGCGAGTTTCCCTGAGAGATATGTCGAAAGGTGCCCCCATGATTGTTTCTAACCAACGTATTGAGGCCCTTTTTAGATATGGGGATGTGGCTTGCGTTGTAGAGTGCTTGATCACTATGGAGAAACCATCATAGGAATGTCAGCATTACCCTGTGGATATCCAGGAATTGCTTGGAAAAAACGAGAGAGTATTTGAACCATTTCCAGTAGGGAGACCACCTGACATAGGATTTGAGCATGTCATCGAGCTATAAGAGGGTTCGAAGCCAATCATCACCACTCCCTATAGGTACCCCAAGAGATTCAGGGGAAAAATAGAAAAGGCCATAAAGGAGTTGCTAGAGATGGGACACATTCAACCTATTTCTAGACCTTTCACCTCGTCAATTGTACTAGCTAAGAAGAAATATGGTAGTATGAGGATGTGCATAGACTACAGGACACTAAACACAAAAACCATAAAAAACAGATACCCAATACCTCATATTGATGAGCTAATCGATGAGATGCATGGAATGATGTACTTCTCAAATGTCGATATGTGATTAGGGTACCACCAGATTTGGGTTAGGGAGGAGGATATCCAAAAAAAAAAAATTAGGTGTCACTATGGGCACTACGAGTTCCTGGTCATGCCCTCCAGGTTGACTAACACACCTGCTACCTTTTAGTCATGCATGAACCATATATTCAACAAACAATTGAGCAATATTTTACTAGTTTTCTTTGATGATCTTCTCATCTACAACAGGACATGGAGGAACACTTGAAGCATGTGGATGATATTCTCACCATTATAGAAGAACAATCACTTTTTTCCAAGGAGGAAAAGTGTGAGTTTGGCTTGACAGAGATCCTCTATCTAGGGCACATGATTGGTGTTGAGAAAATAAAGGTGCATCAAGAGAATATCCATACCATCTTAGACTGACCCACCCCTAGGACACTCACATGTATACGAGGATTCTTCGAGATATGTAGCTATTATAGGCACTTTGTGAAAAGATTTTCACAATTGACGGTGCCCTTAACATACCTCACCAAGAAGGGGACATTATGATGGTCATAGGATGCACAAGTGGCATTCAAAAGAATGAAGAGGGTCATGAGTACTTGCTCAGTATTGGCAGTTCCATATTTTATACATCCTTTTTTCCTGGAGTGTGCTGCGTCCAGTGAAGGGATAAGGGAAGTATTGATTCATAACCAAAATATGATAGATTTAGAGAGAATAAAGATAAGGGATACTGATAGGATCTGCCTAATATATCATAGGTAAATGTTGGCCATCATGCATGCATTTTCCAAATTCAGATAGTACTTTGTAGTAGGATGCTTCATGGTTCAGACTGACCACAACATCTTGAGATATTTCTTGGAGTAGTGGGAACTAAATGAAAGATACAAGAAATAGGTGAGAAAGATACAAGAATATGATTTCAACATTGAATACGTTAAGGGGAATAATAATGCAGTTGTTGATGCCTTATCCAGGAGACCTACAACCTTCTCTATGATAGAGATCTCAGCAGACTGGAAATCCATTCTCTTGGTGGAATACTCCAAGAATTCCTTCGCTTGTGATATGATCGAGGGCATTATCTAGGATTATAGGTACAGAGCAGTTTATGAAATCATTTACTACAAGGACTAGATCTATCTTATCTCTGATTCCACGCTCAAGAATACAATTTTTGAGGGTAACACATGATGCACCACTCGCAGGGCACCAAGGATATCTGAAAACCTACAGGCAAGTTAGGGAGAGATTCTCATGGAAGGGTCTCAAAGGGGATGTACTTCGTCATGTGAGGGAATGCATGACATGCTAGTAGAATAAGTTAGAGTTCACACATCCTATGGGACCGCTCCAACCCTTACTGATACCATAATAGAAATGGGAAAGCATCTCCATGGATTTCATTACAGGATTACCAAAGGTGCATGGGAAAGGAACATATTTATGTGGTAGTGGAAAATTTGACTAAAAATATTCACTTCTTTTCCATTCCTATGGAATACAATGCATCTTAGGTAGAAAATATATTCTTCAAGGAGGTATTCATACTCCATGGCTTTCCAAGGAACATAGTCAGTGACCCAGATAGAAGGTTTCTCAGTGCATTTTGACAGGAGTTGTTCAGGTTATCCGGGAAAGAGTTGACACCTAGCACTAGCCATCATCCCCAGACAGACGGAAAGACCGAGGTAGTCAACAAATGGATCGAGGGGCACATGAGGAACTGTGTTTCAGGAAAACAACTAGCATGGATAAAATGGTTGCAACTCGGTGAGAATTGCTATAACACCACTCATCACATGTCCCTCAAGATGAACCCATTCAAGGCATTGTATGGATTTGATGCTCCATATTTATTTGATTGGTGTTTGGAGAGATCAGAGCTCCTAAAGACAAGGATTGGTTACAGGATATTTGGGACATCTTAAGATTTCTGAAGGAAAATCTACAGGTCACTCAGAATCAACAGAAAATGTTTGAAGACATACATAGGGTAGAACGCAACTTTGAGGTTGGAGATATCGTCTTTCTTATATTACAGTGGTACAGACAGTCGTCGATGAAGAGGAGTGTGAAGAGAAGATTAATCGCCACTTTTATAGGCCTTACAAGATGATCAGGAGAGTTGGGGAAGTAGCATACAAGTTGGAGCTATCAGAGGGCACCAGGATCAACAATACCTTCCATGTATCATGCCTCAAGAAGGAATTGGGACAACAAGTCACCACTTCGGTAGATCTTCCTCCACTAAATGAGGAAGGAAAGTTGGCTCTAGATTCTGAGAGGATAGTTGACATCAGGGAATGACTACTTAGGAGAAGGGTCATTCTAGAGTATTTTGTTGTATGGAGAGGATTTCCCACAAAAGATGCTACCTGGGAAGGGGACTATATCTTACAACACCCTAATCTGGAATTTCTTGAGGAAAAACAATTTTGTGAAGGGAGGAATGTAATGTCCTCTTCTAATTGACCATGATGTGGGGGTGACTAAATATCCTATATGACTCTCGTATGCTATAGTCAACAAGGAAAAAGGGAGTCAAATAGGTGTCACTAGGTTAAAATATTTACAAACCCTAACAGTGGCATTAAACAAAATAAATAATTATATTTAAATGGAGTTGGACGAAAAGGATTTGATTTGGTCAAAATGGGGGAAAGATCTAGATGTTCCAAAGGAAGGATAAATATAGGAGAAATGTTGGAAATAATGAGAGGGGGGGTTAATCAGTATTTCCCGTTTTCAACAATTAGCATTTACTTTGATATTTTATTATTTAACACAATAGATCAACAATGGACTTGTATTTAAAATCAATTATAAATATATAATTAACAGAAATTACAAAATTTTATAAATAAATAGTGAAGGGCACCAATCCTTTTTAGAGCACCAAATCTAGGAGACACAAATCCCCTTCTTCAGGGCACCATCCCTAGGAAGCACCAACTCCCTTATATTTAGGGCAGCAACTCCCTTGTCTTTAGGGCACCAGCCCTAGGAAGCACCAACTCCCTTTTCTTTAGGGAACCAACCCCAGGAAGCACCAACTCCCTTAAATTACACTTATTAAAGGATATGTATCCTTGTGTGCTCCTCCCTTCCACCCTCATGGCATCCGTATCATCAGTTCCTCTTCTTGGACTCTACTTCTATTTTGATCTTTTCATCTAGACTTCAAAGACACTTCTTCTTCACTTTTCTTCCTTGCTTATATAGTATCTCAACTAGTGTGAGCTATGAAGCATTGTGTCCATTTGTTTGGACCATCACACCTCTTCATTTCAAATTAACAATAATATTTTTTATTATTATCGTGAAATATTTTTAATTTAGTGAGAGTCATTTTCATAAATCAATCACTGATATGGATCGATTCATTTTTAATGCCTCTTTATTTCATTCTTCAATTTTCTTTATCGGATCTAACCTTTCTTATTTGAATTTTAATCCATTGCAAGTGTTGGATAAATCAAGACAAAATCTAGATCTTATTTGGTTTAACTTTCCTTCTCGACTGAGATAAAATTCTCATTATGTGTGTTAAATTTCGCACAGAATACTCTTCAAAACCTCTTATTCCATATGACCATAGGTGGTGACTAGGCGCTAAGACAAACAAGTGCTTAATCACTCATTAAGAACAATTGTCATGTATTAATTGCACATTGAGATGGATGACTGGCATTACTTCGTAACTTCATCCTTCATGACTTCCAGCCTTTGCAATCATTCAACCTTTCGGAGTGCATTTCGTAGAAGTAGATCAAATGTTCAATATTTGTTATTCTATTATATGGACGATCCTGGCTTGTCCAGAGTTTTCAAACAAATCAACGGTCAGGAATTGATATGTAGTTGAGTGGATGGTTCTCATTCACTTCGGGACTTCGGCGTTTCGGGACTCCAATATTTGCAGTCATTCAACTCTTTTAGAGAAAATTCCACCGAAGTGCTTATCAACACTTCCCTACTCTAATAGATTCTTGTAATTCCAAGAGCTAGGACCGTGGTATTAACCATTCCAAGCGTTGTTTTGTTATCTCTTTTAGGATCTCGATCGTGAATCTTCCTTCTCGACGAACGATCAGATCTTACTTCGAAGCTTTGACACTCCAGGACTCCGAGTTACTAGAAATTTGAGGTAGTTCAATCCCTCTGGAGTGTTTACCTACTAAATAAGTCATAATGCTATGGTAATTGTTTGATTTCAATTGTTTAGTAAACCTTACACTAACCTTCCACTGCACTTGATCTAACGGTCGAGAATGCTCCTGGAGTAGATCAACAATTAACATTACTTTGTGATTCATGTTTACTCTATCTTTCCACTACACTTGATCTAATGGTCATGATTCATCCTGGAGGATCTTAAATCAACGACCTGTGTTAGTTCATGACTTCACGCTTCGGTGCTTTGGGTAGTTGCTAGTGGTAGATGTTGATTTCCGCTGAAGGACATACTCTCGGAGTGACGTAACTTGTTGACGTCACTGCTGACCTGGCACTGACTGAGTGGGTGCACATGTCACTTATATTTGTGAATTAAGTATACTTAAAATTCCAATTGGACCTTGACACTTGTCACCATCTGATTGCACCACATGTCCTTGCTAACTAGCCCGAAGCACCTCTGTCCTCCCTTCATATGACTGAGAGCTATGACCTCGGATCAACTCCTTGAGTGTTAATCAAAGGTCTAATTCGATGGTCATGATTAAATTGGTCATGAAGATAAATGGATAGGATGGATTGTGGTGTCTCGACCAGCGTGNCCCTTTCCTGAATTTCGTAATAGAAATTGTTTGTTGATAGTGGGATCGATGCCAAACGTTGATCTATTTGTAGGTGAAGATCGATGGTCTGTGTGGATTACGGAACTAAAACTTGCACGATCATTAACTCAAACCTTTTATCTCGCAATGGCTCCCCGTCATTAATCTACCCTTACTGAGATCCGACGGTCAGGACTTAATCATATGTTGATCCGACAGTCCTTCTCTACAACTCCCAGATCTGATGTCTATTATATTTCACTCTAGATCATTGTTTTTCGTCACTTCAGGGATTCGGCCTTCGGGCACACTTACCCATTCTAGTATATTTTTCTCCGAAGTGGTCAGCATCGTAGCTGACCAGTTTCATCCTTGGTGCGCTCTGAATAGATCAATGGTTGATAGGATTTCCCTGCTCTTCCTCTGATCCGACGGTTGACGAAAGTTTATGACTTCGAGACTTCGGGGCTTTGAAGGTCTAGGTAATTGTTGCTCCAATTTCCACTGGAGTTGTTCAGCACCGAAATGGTCAACATGGAAGTGTTTACGCTATCCTTCCACTTGGATTCATCCAACAACTATGATTATATCTAGATCAATGGTCCATATTCATTTTAGCTATCTGGGATCTCGGGCATTTGTCCTTGCTTATCCTATCCTTCCACTTTACTTTGATTGGACAATCAATAATTCCTCTGAAGTCCCTCCTTGATCTTAACAACAGGGAAACCTTTTGAAGCTCCTACTTCAGATCTGTTGGTTGAGATCTAATTCTTTCCAACCTATAACTTCCCCTCAATTTGATGGTCCTGGTTTGTCCTGAAAACTACATTAGTGGACATAATTCCTCCTCGATTATTTTGGAGTTTTATTGTGGGGGTTTCAATCCAGATAGCGTTTCTACAATGCACTTTTCCTTCTAAGCTTCAATTAATGTTCTCCTGCACCCTGTTTGTCATCAATGACAATTCATCATAAGAACTCATCAATACATCACAATGACTTCGACTGTTGACATCAATGACAACACATCAATGACAATATGTCAAACAAGAAACCCTTCCCCTTTTCATTATGATTTTATATCTTATTGAGTGCTCTTGTAGCCAGGGTTTTCATTGGGGTTTTGGGAAAAACCCTTCTATTGTAGGTTTAGTTTCAGTGGTGTAGTATCCACCCTAGCTAGACAAAGATAGGAATTCATCCAGAGTCCTCTTTGAGTTCCTTTTGGTGCTTGATTCTATTCCAGAGGGAGTTGGAGGTATATCATTTGGCATGAGGAGTTTGTGGAAAGTTTCAAGAAGAGTCCATTCTCCAAATCTGCGAGTATCAAAGGGGTTCATGCAGCCATAGCAGAAGTCGTCCCCGCTGGTTGAGTAAGGGTCATCCTGTGAGGCCCCACGAGACACTCCGTAGGCATCCCACAAGGACCCTTATATATTTTGGCTTTGCAGCAAATCACATCTATGAAGGTTTCCTGAAGAGTTTGGAGGGTCACCTACAGAGAGAACGTCACTAGAGCAGAGCATTGGAGGGCTTGGAGAGCCTTGGGCTTCATAAATTGGCATCATTCCAAGTTTTTTGTGTGTGTTTTTGTAGTAGATTGTGATGCTACCTAGAAGCCATTAGTTTGTGTGCTTAGTAGTATTCTGCAGTTGTTGTAACATCTATTGTTTATCTTTGTACCGATTCGCGTAACTTCCACTCATAATAATATGCCATGGTTATCTTCTCTAATATTGTGTAATGAATGATTTCTATCTATCTGATAATATTTGTTATTGAGTAAACTATTTTATAAGAATTTAACTACACATTCACTTAAAAGGAAGCAATAATTTTGTGGTAGAAGCATATAATCTCCATCTATTCTAGTTAGGGACATTACAATTTCAATCTTCTTTAGTGGGTTTCATGAAATCATATTAGCTAGCTTATTTGTAGCTCATTTCTTGTACCTAATTGATAGGTGGAATCATTGAAAGAATGCTAACCACTTGTAATGCCTCACTTACTACATATTTCTTTGACTTTGCAATCACTATAGAGGTTGATGATCGATGCATATGATGGTATATTTTCCCAAGAGGTAGTTCTTCCACTTATTCATTGGTTTCATAATCACATAGATCTCTTTATCATATGTGGAGTAGTCAATTATTGGTCCATGAAACAACTCTAAATTATAGCATAATAGTCTTCCTGATTGTATAAGCCCCACCCCTAATGTGTATCTACAAGCATTCGTCTTCAGTTCAAATGGTCATTGTAAATTGGGCATGGCTAGGATCGGAGCATCATCGATCTTCCTCTGTAGGTCTTTAAATTCTCATTTTTTTAGCTTACCCAAATGGAAGATATTTCCCTTGGTGATCATGGTGTGTAATGGTGTTGTTACTGCCAAAAACATTTTATTGAACTTTCTCAAATATTGAGTTGCTCCAACAAAACTTCTAACTTTTTTCAAGTTGGTGGGATCAAGCCATTTTCTAATAGCTATGATATTTTTCAAATCCACCCTTAGCTCTCCCTACTTATCATGTTTCCAAGATAAATCAAGGAGTCATTCCCAAGCTCACACTTCTTCAAATTTTCAATTGGTAGTTTCTTCTTCAATGTCTTTAGTACATGCATCACGCATGAGATGTGATCTTTCCAAGTATTGTTGAAGATTAATATGTCATCTAGGTAGACTATTACAAATGAGTCAATAAAATGACATATCACATCATTCATCAATCTCATAAAACTTGTAGGTGCATTACATAAACCAAAATGTATTACTAACCATTCGTACAAACCGTGTTTCATATTGAACATTGTCTTCCATGCATCTTTTTCTTTGATCCTCACTTGATGGTAACCTAATTTGTGGTCCAAATTGGTGAAAAACTTGGCTTGTTGTTGTTGATCCAACAAGTAATCAATCCTTGGCAAAGGATATATATACTTAATGGTGATTTTTTTCAGGCCATGATAGTCAATTCACATTGTCCATCTCTCGTCCTTTGGCACCATGATGATGGGTGATCAACATAATGAAGTACTAGGCTTGATAAATTCTTTCTCCAACAACAACTGCAATTGCTTCTTCACTTCATCTACTTTGATGATAGACTACCTATACAATCCAATGTTTGACAATGGGAACTTTGGAAACAACTAAATATTGTGATCAACCTCTTGCTTGGGTAGTAGTGTTTGAGGTTCTTGGAATACCTCCTTGTAGGATTCAATAAATTTTTCTAGTTGCTCACCACTACATCCTTCCAAGGATTCCTTCATCTCTAGCTCATTGCCTTATTCTTGCTACTTTTCTTTTCTCAAAAACAAAAATACAAACTTCTTTTTGTTTCCAATGGTTCTCTTGGCTTGATGAGCACTAGACAAACAGATTTTAGCTTTACCCATGTGTGTCTTCCCATCTTTGATCGGCCTATACAAGTTTTCTCTCCTCCTGAATATGGAATATCTCACATACTAGTATGGGCTTCCCAATATGACTCCACACACATCCAATGGAACCACATATGATAACACTTCATCCACAAAGTTCTGGTTGATGGAAAACATGAATTTGGATTGTTTGTCCACTCTCAATTTTACATCTTGTCTTATCCATCCCAAGGGGTATGGATATGGATGGTCATGAGTCTGTAAGCCAATATTCCCAACCATTTTTGTGGATATAAAATTGGAATTTGATCCAATATTAATCAAACAATCTTGCTTGCTCCATTTCATGTGGATCTTGATGAAAAACAACATTGTGGTCTCCTTCTCTTCCTCGTGACTGCAACCAACCAATGTTAATTTCTTCTAAATAGTAGTACAATTAATATCCCCTTCTAGGTCTGAGGTATTATCCACCCTCTTCTTGAGAGGTCAGAGTGAGATGGAGAGAGAGAGGTATGGGGTAGAGAGAGAGGGGAGAGATGGAAAGAGAGGTAAAGAGAGAGAGTGGGGAAGATTAAGGGTAAGAGAGAGAGGGAAACAAGGAGAAAGGGAAAGAGGTGAAAAGAGGGGCCATAGATGAAGCTTCATCTATGGCCCCTCTTTTCACCTCTTTCCCTTTCTCCTTGTTTCCCTCTCTCTCTTACCCTTAATCTTCCCCACTCTCTCTCT
>JASDQU010375023.1:47351-57757 GCA_032191745.1 Picea mariana | reverse complement strand
TTAACTCCCTATATCATCCCATCTCTCTCTCTCTCTCTCAGCTTCATCTATGGCCCCTCTTTTCACCTCTTTCCCTTTCTCCTTGTTTCCCTCTCTCTCTATCCCTTAATCTCCCCCACTCTCTCTCTTTACCTCTCTTTCCCTCCCTCCCTCTCTCTCTCTACCCCATCCCTCTCTCTCTCCATATCACTCTAACCTCTCGAGAAGAGGGTGGATAATACCTTAGACTTGGAAGGGGAGATTAATTGTACTACTCTTTAGAAGAAAGTAACATTGGTTGGTTGCAATCATGAGGAAGATAAGGAGACCACAATGTTGTTTTGCATAGAAATCCACATGAAACAGAGCAAGGAAGATTGTTTGATTAATATTGGATCAAATTCCAATTTGATATCCACAAAAATGGTTGAGAATATTGGCTTAGAGACTCATGGCCATCCATAGCCATACCCCTTGGGATGGATAAGACAACATGTAAAATTGAGAGTGGACAAACAATCCAACTTCATGTTTTCCATCAACCAAAACTTTGTGGATGAAGTGGTATCATATGTGGTTCCATTGGATGTGTGTGGAGTCATATTGGGAAGCCCATACTAGTATGTTAGATATGCCATATTCAGGAGGAGAGAAAACTTGTATAGGCTTGTCAAAGATGGGAAGACACACATGGGTAAAGCTAAAATCTCTTTGTCCAGTGCTCATCAAGCCAAGAGAATCATTGGAAACAAAAAGAAGTTTGTATTTTTGTTTTGAGAGAAGAAAAGTAGGAAGAAGAAGGCAATGAGCTAGAGATGAAGGAATCCTTGGAATAATTTAGTGGCGAGCAACTAGAACAATTTATTGAATCCTACAAGGAGGTGTTCCAAGAGCCTCAAACACTACTACCCAACTAAGAGATTGATCACAAGATTCAGTTGTTTCCAAAGTTCCCACTGTCAAACATTGGATTGTATAGGTAGTCTATCATCAAAGTAGATAAAGTGAAGAAGCAATTGCAGTTGTTGTTGGAGAAAGAATTTATCAAGCCTAGTACTTCATTATGTTGATCACCCATCATCATGGTGCCAAATGGCAAGAGATGGAGAATGTGAATTGACTATCATGGCCTGAAAAAAATCACCATTAATTATAGATATCCTTTGCCAAGGATTGATTACTTGCTGGATCAACAACAACAAGCCAAGTTTTTCACCAATTTGGATCAGAAATTAGGTTACCATCAAGTGAGGATAAAAGAAAAAGATGCATGGAAGACAATGTTCAATATGAAACACGGCTTGTACGAATGGTTAGTAATACATTTTGGTTTATGTAATGCACCTACAACTTTTATGAGACTGATGAATGATGTGATATGTCATTTTATTGACTCATTTTTAATAGTCTACCTAGATGACATATTAATCTTCAACAATTCTTGGAAAGAGCACATCTCATGCGTGACGCATGTACTAGAGACATTGAAGAAGAACCTACCAATTGAAAATTTGAAGAGGTGTGAGCTTGGGAATGAGTCCTTGATTTATCTTGGAAACATGATCAGTAAGGAGAGCTGAGGTTGGATTTGAAAAATATCATAGCCGTTAGAAAATGGCTTGATCCCACCAACTTGAAAAAAGTTACAAGTTTTGTTGGAGAAACTCAATATTTGAGAAAGTTCACTAAAATATTTTTGGTAGTAACAACACCATTACACACCATGATCACCAAGGGAAAGATCTTCCATTTGGGTAAGCTACAAAAATGAGAATTTAAAGACTTACAGAGGAAGACCGATGATGCTCCAATCTTAGCCATGCCCAATTTACAATGACCATTTGAATTGAAGATGAATGCTTGTGGATACACATTAGGGGTGGGTCTTATACAATGAGGAAGACTATTATGCTATAATTTAGAGTTGTTTCATGGACCAATAATTGACCAATCCACATATGATAAAGAGATATATCTTATTATGCAACCAATGAATAAGTGGAAGAACTACCTCTTGGGAAAAGATACCATCATACACATCGATCATCAACCTCTATAGGGCTTGCAGAGTCAAAAAAATATGTAGTAAGTGAGGCATTACAAGTGGTTAGTATTGTTGCAATGATTCCACCTATCAATTAGGTACAAGAAATGAGCTACAAATAAGCTAGCTAATATGAGTTCACGACACCCACTAAAGAAGATTGAAATTGTGATGTCCCTAACTAGAATAGATGGCGATTGTATGCTTCTGCCCCAAAATTTTTGCTTCTTCTTAAGTGAATGTGTACTTAAATTCTTATAAAATAGTTTAGTCAATGAGAAATATTATCAAATAGATAGAAAGCATTCATTACACAATATTAGAGTAGATAACCATGGCATATTATTATGGGTGGAAGTTCCCAGAATCAGTACAAAGATAACCAATAGATGTAACAACAACTGTAGAATACTACTAAGAAAACAAACTAATGGCTTCCAAGTAGCATAAAAATGTACTACAAAAACACACACAAAAAACCTGGAATGATGCCAATCTATGAAGCCCAAGGCTCTCCAAGCCCTCCAATGCTCTGCTCTAGTTATGTTCTCTCTGTAGGTGACCCTCCAAACTCTTCAGGAAACCTTTACAGATGTGATTTGCTACAAAGCCCAAATATATAAGGGTCCTCGTGGGATGCCTATGGAGTGTCTCGTGGGGCCTCACAGGATGACCCTTACTCAACCCGCGGGGACGACTTCTTCTATGGCTGCATGAAACCCTCTGATACTCGTGGATTTTGAGAATGGACTCTTCCTGAAACTTGCCACAAACTGTTCGTGCCAACTGATATACCTCCAACTCCCTCTGGAATAGAATCAAGCACCAAAAGGAACTCAAAGAGGACTCTGGATGAATTCCTATCTTTGTCTAGCTAGGGTGGATACTACACCACTGAAACTAAACTTGCAATAGAATAGTTTTTCCCAAAACCCCAATGAAAACCCTGGCTACAAGAGCACTCAATAAGATATAAAATCATAATGAGAAAGGGAAGGGTTTCTTGTTTGATATATTTTCATTGATGTGTTGTCATTGATGTCAACAATTGAAGTCATTGTGATGTGATGATGAGTTATTATGATGAATTGTCATTGATGACAAACAGGGTGCATGAGAACATTAATTAAATCTTAGAAGGAAAAGTGCATTGCATAAACGCTATCTGGATTTAAACCCCCACAGTAAAACTCCAAAATAATCGAGGAGTAATTATGTCCACTAATGTAGTTTTCGGGACAAACCAGGACCATCAAATTGAGGGGAATTTAGAGGTTGGGAAGAATTAGATCTCAACCTACAGATCTGAAGCAAGAGCTTCAAAAGGTTTCCCTGTTGTTAAGATTAAGGAGGGACTTCAGAGGAATTATTGACTGTCCAATCAAAGTAAGGTGGAAGGATAGGATAAGCAAGGAGAAAGGCCCAATATCCCGGATAGCCAAAATGAATATGGACCATTGATCTAGATATAATCATAGTCGCTGGATGAATCCAAGTGGAAGGATAGCATAAGCACTTCCATGTTGACCACTTCGGTGCCGACAAACTCCAGTGGAAATTGGAGCAACAATTACCTGGACCTTCAAATCCCCGAAGTCTCGAAGTCATGAACTTTCGTCAACCGTCGGATCAGAGGAAGAGCAGGGAAATCCTACCAACCGTTGATCTATTCAGAGCGCACCAAGGATGAAATTGGTCAACTACGATGCTAACCACTCCAGAGAAAAATATACTAGAACAGGTAAGTGTACCCGAAGGTTGAATCCCCGAAGTGACGACAAACAATGATCTAGAGTGAAATATAATAGATGTCAGATATGGGAGTTGTAGAGGAGGGCCGTCGGATCAACATCCGATTAGGTCTTGACTGTCAGATCTCAGTAAGGGTATATTAATGATGGGGAGCCATTGTGAGATAAAAGGGTTGAGTTAATGATCATGCAAGTTTCAGTTCCGTAATCCACATAGACTGTCAATCTTCACCTACAAATAGATCAACGATTGGCATCGATCCCACTATCAACGGACAATTTCTATTACAAAATTTGGGAAAGGGTTTAAACATCATGTTGGTCAAGACTCCACAATCCGTCCTATCCATTTATCTTCACGACCAATTTAATCATGACCATCGAATTAAACCTTTGATTAACACTCAAGGAGTTGATCTGAGGTCATATCTCTTTGTCATACGAAGGGAGGATAGAGGCACTTCGGGCTATTTAGCAAGGACATGTGGTGCAATCAGACGGTGACAAGTGTCAAGGTCCAGTTGGAATTTTAGGTATACATAATTCACAAATATAAGTGACATGTGGCACCCACTCGATCAGTGCCAAGTCAACAGTGACGTCAACAAGTTACGTCACTCCAGGTGTATGTCCTTTGGGGGAAATCAACATCTACCACCAACAACTACCCAAAGCGCTGAAGCATGAAGTCATGAACTAATGCAGGTTGTTGATTTAAGATCCTCCAGGATGAATCATGACCATTAGATCAAGTGTAGTGGAAATATAGAGTAAGCACGAATCACAAAGTAATGCTAATTGTTGATCTACTCCGGAAGCATTCTCGACCGTTAGATCAAGCGTAGTGGAAGGATAGTGTAAGGTGTACTAAACAATTGAAAGAAAGAGGTTACCATAGCGATATGACTTATTCAGTAGGTAAACACTCTGGAGGGATTGAACTACCTCAGAGTTCTAGTAACTCGGAGTCCCAGAGTGTTGAAGCTTCGAAGTAAGATCTGATCGTTCGTCGGGAAGGAATATTCACGATCGAGATCCTAAAAGAGCTAACAAAACAACACTTAGAATGGTTAATCCCACAATCCTAGCTCTTTTCTTATGAGAATCTATTAGAGTAGGGAAGTGTCTATAAGCACTTCGGTGGAATTTTCTCGAAAAGAGTTGAATGACTGCAAATATTGGAGTCCTGGAACGTTGAAGTCCCGAAGTGAAAAAGAACCGTCCACTCAACTACATATCAATTCCTGACCGTCGATTTGTTTGAAACCTATGGACAATATAGTATCATCCATATAATAGAAGAACGAATATCGGACATTTGATCTACTTCAATGAAATTCACTCCGAAAGGTTAAATGATTGCAAAGGCTGGAAGTCACGAAGGATGAAGTTATGAAGTAATGTCAGTCATCCATCTCAACGTGCAATTAATACATGACCATTGATCTTAATGAGTGATTAAGCACTTGTTTGTCTTAGCTCCTAGTCACCACCTGTGGTCATATGGAATAAGAGGTTCCGAAGAGTATTCTGTGCAAAATTTAACACACTTAATGAGAATTTTATCTCAGTCGAGAAGGAACGTTAAAATAGAGAAGATCTAGATTTTGTCCTGATTTATCCAACACTTGCAATGGATTAAAATTTGAATCAGAAAGGTTAGATCCGATAAATAAAATTGAAGAATGAAATAAAGAGGATCCAAAAATGAATCGATCCATATCAATGATCGATTTATGAAAAGGACTCTCACTAAATTAAAAATCCTTCACGATAATAATAAAAAATATTATTGTTAATTTGAAATGAAGAGGTGTGATGGTCCAAACAAAGGGACACAATGCTTCATATCTCACACCAGTTGAGATACTATATAAGCAAGGAAGAAAAGTGAATAAGAAGAGTCTTTGAATTCCAAATGAGAAGACCAAAATATAAGAAGAGTCCAAGAAGAGGAACTGATGATACTGATTCCATGAGGGTGGAAGGGAGGAGCACGCAAGGATACATATCCTTTACTAAGTGTAATTTAAGGGAGTTGGTGCTTCCTGTGGTTGGTTCCCTAAAGACAAGGGAGTTGATGCTTCTTAGGGATGGTTCCCTAAAGACAAGGGAGTTGGAGATTCCTAGGGTTGGTGCCCTAAATATAAGGGAGCTGGTGCTTCCTAGGGTTGGTGCCCTGAAGAAGGGGATTTGTGTCTCCTATATTTGGTTCTCTAAAAAGGATTGGTGCCCTTCACTATTTATTTATAAAAACTTGAAATTTATGTTAATTATATATTTATAATTGGTTTTAAATACAAGTCCATTGTTGATCTATTGTGGTAAATAATAAAATATCAAAGTAAATGCTAATTGTTGAAAAAGGGAAATACTGATTAACCCCCCCTCTTAGTGTTTCCAAAATTTCTCCTATATTTATCCTTCCTTTGGAACTTCTAGATCTTTCCCCCATTTTGACCAAATCAAATCCTTTTCGTGCAACTCCATTTAAATATAGTTATTTATTTTATTTAATGTCACTTTTAGGGTTTGTCAATATTTTAACCTAGTGAAACCTATTTGACTCCCTTTTTCCTTCTTGAATATAGCATACGAGAGTCATATAGGATATTGAGTCGCCCCCACATCACTGTCAATTGGAAGAGGACATTACATTACTCCCTTCACAAAATTGTTTTTCCTCAAGAAATTCCAGATTAGGGTGTTGTAAGATATACTCCCCTTCCCAAGTAGCATATTTTGCGGGAAATCCTCTCCAGACAACCAAATACTCTAGAATGACCCTTCTCCTAAGTAGTCATTCCCTGATGTCAACTATCCTCTCAAGAGCTAGAACCAACTGTCCTTCCTCATTTAGTGGAGGAAGATCTGCCGAAGTGGTGACTTGTTGTCCCAATTCCTTCTTGAGGCATGATACGTGGAAGGTATTGTGGATCCTGCTGCCCTCTGATAGATCCATCTTGTATGCTACTTCCCCAACTCTCCTGATCATCTTGTAGGGCCTATAAAAGTGGTGATTAAGCTTCTCTTCACACTCCTCTTCATTGACGATTTTCTGTGCCACTATAATATAAGAAAGACGAGATCTCCAACCTCAAAGTTGTGTTCTACCCTATGTATGTATTCATACATTTTCTGTTGATTCTAAGCGACCTGCAGATTTTCCTTCAGAAATCTTAAGATGTCCCAAATTTCTTGTAACTAGTCCTTGTCCTTAAGAGCTCCAATCTCTCCAAAATCCAAATCAAAGAAATATGGAGCATCATATCCATACAATACCTTGAATGGGTTCATCCTAATGGACATGTGATGAGTGGTGTTATAGCAATGCTCATCGAGTTGCAACAATTTTGTCCATGCTATTTGTTTCCCTGAAACATAGTTCCTCATGTACTGCTCGATCCATTTGTTAAATACCTTGGTCTTCTTGTTTGTCTGGGGATGATGGATAGTGCTAGGTGTCAACTCTATCCCAGATAACCTGAACAACTCCTGTCAAAATGCATTGAGAAACCTTCTATCTGGGTCACTGACTATGTTCCTTGGAAAGCCATGGAGTATGAACACCTTCTTGAATAATATATTTGCTACCCGAGATGTGCTGTATTCCGTAGGAATGGAAAATAAGTGAACGTATTTAGTCAAACTGTCCACTACCACATAAATACGTTCCTTTCCATGCACCTTTGGTAATCCTATGATGAAATCCATGGAGATGCTTTCCCATTTCTATTCTGGTATCAGTAAGGGTTGGAGTGGTCCCATAGGATGTGTGAACTCTGACTTATTCTGCTAGCATGTCATGCATTCCCTCACATGACGAAGTACATCCCCTTTGAGACCCTTCCATGAGAATCTCTCCCTAACTTGCCTGTAGGTTTTCAGATACCCCTAGTGCCCTGTGAGTGGTGCATCATGTGTTACCCTAAAAAATCGTATTCTTGAGTGTGGGCTCAGGGACAAGATAGATCCAGTCCTTGTAGTAAATGATTTCATAAACTACTCTGTACCTATAATCCTAGATAATTCCCTCCATCATCTCACAAGCAAAGGCATTCTTGGATTATTCCACCAAGAGAATGGATTTCCAATCTGCTGAGATATCTATCATAGAGAAGGTTGTAGGTCTCCTAGATAAGCCATCAACAACTAAATTCTTCTTCCCCTTAACATATTCAATGTTGAAATCATTTTCTTGTATCTTTCTCACCTATTTCTTCTGTCTTTCATTCAGTTCCCACTACTCCAAGAAATATCTCAAGATGTTGTGGTTAGTCTTAACCATGAAGCATCCTGCTACCAAGTACTATCTGAATTTGGACAATGCATGCATGATGGCCAACGTTTCCTTATCATATACCAGGTAGATCCTATCAGTATCCCTTATCTTTATTCTCTCTAAATCTATCATATTTTGGTTATGAATCAATACTTCCCTTATCCCTTCACTAGACACAACACACTCCAGAAAAAAAGGATGCATAAAATATGGAACTGCCAATACTGAGAAAGTACTCATGACCCTCTTCATTCTTTCGAATGCCACCTGTGCATCCTTTGACCATCAGAATGTTCCCTTCTTGGTGAGGTATGTTAGTGGCACCGTCAATTGTGAAAATCCTTTCACAAAGTGCCTGTAATAGCTACATATCTCGAAGAATCCTCGTAGACATGTGAGTGTCCTAGGGGTGGGCCAGTCTAAGATGGCATGGATCTTCTCTTGATGCACCTTTATTCCCTCAACACCGATTGTGTGCCCTAGATAGAGGATCTCTGTCAAGCCAAACTCACACTTTTCCTCCTTGGAAAAAAGTGATTGTTCTTCTATAATGCTGAGAATATCGTCCACATGCTTCAAGTGTTCCTCCCATGTCCCATTGTAGATGAGAAGATCGTCAAAGAAAACCAGTAAAATATTGCTCAATTATTTGTTGAATATATGGTTCATGCATGACTAAAAGGTAGAAGGTGTGTTAGTCAACCTGGAGGGCATGACCAGGAAATCGTAGTGCCCATAGTGACACCTATATTTATTTTTTGGATATCCTCTCTCTGACCCGAATCTGGTGGTACCCTAATCACATATCGACCTTTGAGAAGTACGTCGGTCCATGCATCTCATTGATTAACTCATCAATATGAGGTATTGGGTATCTATTTTTTATGGTTTTCATGTTTAGTGTTCTGTAGTCTATGCACATCCTCATACTACCATATTTCTTCTTCACTAGTACAATTGACAAGGTGAAAGGACTAGAAATAGGTTGAATGTGTCCCATCTCTAGCAACTCCTTTATGGCCTTTTCTATTTTTTCCTTGAATCTCTTGGGGTACCTATAGGGAGTGGTGATGATTGGCTTCGATCCCTCTTCTAGATTTATGACATGCTCAAATCCTATGTCAGGTGGTCTCCCTACTGGAAATGGTTCAAATACTCTCTCATTATTTCCAAGCAATTCCTGGATATCCACAAGGTAATGTTGACATTCCTATGATGGATTCTCCATAGTGATCAAGCACTCTACAATGCAAGCCACATCCCCATATCTAAAAAGGGCCTCAATACGTTGGCTAGAAACACTCATGGGGGCACCTTTCAACATATCTCTTAGGGAAACTCGCTTCCCATCCTTGTCCTAGAACTCCATCCTCATCTCCTTATAATTCATGCGGATATCTGCCAAAGAGTATATCCACTAAACTCCTAGAAGTAAAAGTTGTTGGTAAATGTGTAGTTTCCCAAGGTTAATTCTAGTCCCTTGATCCTCTGAGTACACATCATTTTGTAACCATCCTCTAATACCAAATTGAATCCTTCAAAATCCTACACAAGGAGATTTCTCCTAGCGACAAGTGCAACATCAATGAAGTTGTTGTTGGCCCCACCATTCTCCAATGTCGTTACCCTCTACAATGTTGTTACTATCCTAACAAACACCTTCTTCCTCCTCATCGGAAACTACCTCGATGTAATGGAACTTACCTTTTCCCATACATCTATGACCTAGTTCCCATAGATATTTGAAATTGAAGCAACATTTCTTCCTCCTTCATCCACTTTGAGTTTCCTCATCTGTCTTGTCCTTGTTTGTCCATGACTTATATGGAATCCTTGTCTCCTTACCTCCTTGAGGGATGAAGGATTTTGACGGGTACCTTCTTGTTGATTGTTTCCTTAATGTTCTGACATCTAATGATGGCTTCTTGAAATGTGGTTGGCCTAAAGGCCTTCACCCATCCTCTTAGGGGTTCAACTAGACCCTCCATGAATAAAATCACCAACTTTTGTTGAGAGATATATGTCATCGTAAATTCCATCCTTTGAAAATATATGATGTATGCTTTTGGTGTGCCTGTTTATTTCAACTATGCCAACTCCGTAAAATGTATATATACTTGTGGTGTTCCTGTCTATTTCAGTTGTGCCAACTCCCTGGAATGTATCTCAAGGTCCTTCTGGTCAAACTTGTCCATCAAGTTTTGAGTGAAGTCCACATATGAATTAATTTTGGCGTTCTCTAATATCACCAGCCCATGGTACCACCATTCGTAAGATTCTCCTTCCAAGTGAAGGGTGTCATACTTAATTGATTTGGATTCAGTCATTGGATTAAGTTGGATATAAGTAT
>JASDQU010375023.1:29469-44183 GCA_032191745.1 Picea mariana | reverse complement strand
CATACTTCTGGGGTGTAAATACTTCATGGGGTATAAACACGGCTGAAAAACAATGACCTCTGAATCAGGAAGATAATCAGGCTCCACAACCAACATATTGGGAATCCCATACTAGTATGTGAGAGATGCCATATTCAGGAGGAGAGAAAACTTGTATAGGATTGTCAAACATGGGAAGACACACATGGGTAAAGCTAAAATCTCTTTGTCCAGTGCTCATCAAGCCAAGAGAATCATTGGAAACAAAAAGAAGTTTGTATTTTTGTTTTTGAGAGAAGAAAAGTAGCAAGAAGAAGGCAATGAGCTAGAGATGAAGGAATCCTTGGAAGGATGTAGTGGCGAGAAACTAGAACATTTGATTGAAGCCTAAAAGGAGGTGTTCCAAGAACCTCAAACACTACTACCCAAGCAAGAGGTTGATCACAAGATTCAGTTGTTTCTGAAGTTCCCATTGTCAAACATTGGATTGTATAGGTAGTCTATCTTCAAAGTAGATGAAGTGAAGAAGCAATTACAGTTGTTGTTGGAGCAAGAATTTATCAAGACTAGTACTTCATTATGTTGATCACCCATCATCATGGTGCCAAAGGACGAGAGTTGGAGAATGTGAATTGACTATCATGGCCTGAAAAAAATCACCATTAAGTATAGATATCCTTTGCCAAGGATTGATTACTTGTTGGATCAACAACAACAAGCCAAGTTTTTCGCAAATTTGGACCACAAATTAGGTTACCATCAAGTGGGGATCAAAGAAAAAGATGCATGGAAGACAATGCTCAATATGAAACACGGTTTGTACGAATGGTTAGTAATACATTTTGGTTTATGTAATGCACCTACAACTTTTATGAGATTGATGAATGATGTGATATGTCATTTTATTGACTCATTTTTAATAGTCTAACTAGATGACATATTAATCTTCAACAATACTTGGAAAGAGCACATCTCACGTGTGAGGCATGTACTAGAGACATTGAAGAAGAAACTACCAATTGAAAATTTGAAGAAGTGTGAGCTTGGGAATGAATCCTTGATTTATCTTGGAAACATGATTAGTAAGTAGAGCTGAGGGTGGATTTGAAAAATATCATAGCCATTAGAAAATGGTTTGATCCCACCAACTTGAAAAAATATAGAAGTTTTGTTGGAGCAACTCAATATTTGAGAAAGTTCACTAAAATGTTTTTGGCAGTAACAACACCATTACACACCATGATCACCAAGGGAAAGATATTCCATTTGGGTAAGCTACAAAAATGAGAATTTAAAGACCTACAGAGGAAGACCAATGATGCTCCGATCCTAGCCATGCCCAATTTACAATGACCATTTGAACTGAAGACGAATGCTTGTGGATACACCTTAGGGGTGGTGCTTATGCAATGAGGAAGACTATTATGCTATAATTTAGAGTTGTTTCATGGACCAATAATTGACTACTCCACATATGATAAAGAGATCTATGTGATTATGCAACCAATGAATAAGTGGAAGAACTACCTCTTGGGAAAAGATACCATCATACGCATCGATCATCAACCTCTATAGTGCTTGCAAAGTCAAATAAATATATAGTAAGTGAGGCATTACAAGTGGTTAGTATTCTTGCAATGATTCCACCTATCGATTAGGTGTAAGAAATGAGCTACAAATAAGCTAGCTAATATGCTTTCACGACACCCACTAAAGAAGATTGCAATTGTGATGTCCCTAACTAGAATAGATGGCAATTTTATGCTTCTACCCCAAAATTATTGCTTCTTGTTAAGTGAATGTGTACTTAAATTATTATAAAATAGTTTACTCAATGAGAAATATTATCAAATAGATAGAAAGAATTCATTACACAATATTAGAGAAGATAACCATGACATATTATTATGGGTGGAAGTTCCCAGAATCAATACAAAGATAACTAATAGATGTAACAACAACTACAGAATACTACTAAGCACACAAACTAATGGATTCCAGGTAGCATAACAATCTACTACAAAAACACACACAAAAAACTTGGAATGATGCCAATCTATGAATCCCAAGGCTCTCCAAGCCCTCCAATGCTCTGCTCTAGGGACGTTCTCTCTGTAGGTGACCCTCCAAACTCTTCAGGAAACCTTCACAAATGTGATTTGCTGCAAACCCCAAATATACAAGGGTCCTCATGGGATTCATGCGGAGTGTCTCGTGGGACCTCACAGAATGACCCTTACTCAACTTGTGAGGATGACTTCTGATATGGCTGCACGAACCCCTATGATACCCACGGATTTGGAGAATGGAATCTTTCTGAAACTTGCCACAAAATCCTCATGCCAACTGATATACCTCCAACTCCCTTTGGAATAGAATCAAGCACCAAAAGGAACTCAAAGAGGACTTTGGATGAATTCCTATCTTTGTCTAGCTAGGGTGGATACTACACCACTGAAACTAAACCTGCAATAGAAGGGTTTTTCCCAAAAACCCAATGAAAACCCTGGCTACAAGAGCACTTAATAAGATATAAATTCATAATGAAAAGGGGAAGGGTTTCTTGTTGGACATATTGTCATTGATGACAACAGTCAAAGTCATTGTGATGTGATGATGAGTTCTTATGATAAATTGTCATTGATGACAAACATGGTGTAGGAGAACATTAATTAAAGCTCAGAAGGAAAAATAAATTGCAGAAATGCTATCAGGATTGAAACCCGCACACTAAAACTCCAAAATAATCAAGGAGGTATTATGTCCACTAATGTAGTTTTCGGGACAAACCAGGACCATCAAATTGAGGGCAAGTTAGAGGTTGGGAAGAATTAGATCTCAACCGACAGATCTGAAGTAGGAGCTTCAAAAGGTTTCCCTATTGTTAAGATCAAGGAGGGACTTCAGAGGAATTATTGATTGTCCAATCAAAGTAAAGTGGAAGGATAGGATAAGTAAGGACAAAGGCCCGAGATCCCAGATAGCCAAAATGAATATGGACCATTGATCTAGATATAATCATAGTCATTGGATGAATCCAAGTGGAAGGATAGCATAAGAACTTCCATGTTAACCACTTAGGTGCCAACCAACTCCTGTGGAAATTGGAGCAACAGTTACCTGGACCTTCAAAGCCCCGAAGTCTCGAAGTCATGGAATTTCGTTAACCGTCGGATTAGAGGAAGATCAGGGAAATCCTGTCAACCGTTGATCTATTTAGAGCACACAGAGGATGAAACTGGTCAACTATGATGATGACCACTCTGAAGAAAAATATAATAGAATGGGTAAGTGTACTCGAAGGGTGAATCCACGAAGTGACGACAAACATTGATCTAGAGTGAAATATAATAGATGCCAGATCTAGGAGTTGTGGAGGAGGACCATCGGATCAACATTCGATTAAGTCCCGACCATCGGATCTTAGTAAGGGTATATTAATGGTGAGGAGCCATTGCGAGATCAAAGGGTTGAGTTAATGATTGTGCAAGTTTTGGTTCCATAATCCACATAGACCGTCAATCGTCACCTACAAATAGATCAACCATTGGCATCGATCCTTCTATCAATGAACAATTTCTATTGCGGAATTCGGGAAAGGGTTTAAACATCATGTTGGTCGAGACTCCACAATACTTCCTATCCATTTATATTCATTAACAATTTAATCATGACCATCGAATTAGACCTTTGATTAAAACTCAAAGAGTTGATCTGAGGTCATAGCTCTCAGTCATACGAAGGGAGGACAAAGGCGCTTCGGGCTAGTTAGCAAGGATATGTGGTGCAATCATATGGTGACAAGTGTCAAGGTCGAGTTGGAATTTTAGGTATATGTAATTCACAAATATAAGTGACACGTGGGACCCACTTGGTCAGTGCCAAGTCAACAGTGACATCAACAAGTTACATCACTCTGAGAGTATGTCCTTCGGGGGAAATCAACATCTACCACCAGCAACTACCTGAAGCACGGAAGCGTGAATTCATGAACTAACACAGGTCATTGATTTAAGGTCCTCCAGGACGAATCATGACCATTAGATCAAGCATAGTGGAAAGATAGAGTAAGCACGAATCACAAAGTAATGCTAATTGTTGATCTACTCCAGGATCATTCTCGACCGTTAGATCAAGCGCAGTGGAAGGATAGTGTAAGGTGTACTAAACAATTGAAAGAAAGTAGTTACCATAGCGATGACTTATTCAGTAGGTAAACACTCTGGAGGGATTGAACTACCTTAGAGTTCTAGTAACCCGTAGTCTCCGAGTGTCGAAGCTTCTAAGTAAGATCTGATCGTTCGTCGAGAAGGAAGATTCACGATCGAGATCCTAAAAGAGCTAACAAAACAACACTTGGAATGGTTAATCCCGTGGTCCTAGCTCTTGGAGTTACGAGGAGCTATTAGAGTAGGGAAGTGTTGATAAGCACTTCATTGGAATTTTCTCAGAAAGAGTTGAATGACTGCAAATATCAGAGTCCCGAAACGCCGAAGTCTCGAAGTGAACGAGAACCGTCCACTCAACTACATATCAATTTCTGACCGTCAATTTGTTTGAAACCTCTGGACAATCCAGGATCGTCCATATAACAAAAGAATGAATATCAAACATCTGATCTACTTCGATGAAATGCACTGCGAAAGGTTGAGTGATTGCAAAGGCTGGAAGTCACGAAGGATGAAGTTACAGAGTAATGCCAGTCATCCATCTCAACGTGCAATTAATACATGACCATTGATCTTAATGAGTAATTAAGCACTCGTTTGTCTTAGTGCCTAGTCACCACCTATGTTCATATGGAATAAGAGGTTCCGAAGAGTATTTTGTGCAAAATTTAACACACAGAATGAGAAGTTTATCTCAATCGAGAAGGAATGTTAAACTAGATAAGATCTGGATATTGTCCTGATTTATCCAACACTTGCAATGGATTAAAATTCGAATCAGAAAGGTTAGATCCGATAAAGAAAATTGAAGAATGAAATAAAGAGGCATTAAAAACGAATCGATCCATATCAGTGATCGATTTATGAAAAGGACTCTCACTAAATTAAAAATCCTTCACGATAATAGTAAAAAATATTATTTTTAATTTGAAATGAAGAGTTGTGATGGTCCAAACAAAGGGACACAATGCTTCATATCTCACACCAGTTGAGAGATTATATAAGCAAGGAAGAACAGTGAAAAAGAAGTGTCTTTGAAGTCCAGATGAGAAGATCAAAATAGAAGAAGAGTCCAAGAAGAGGAACCGATGATACTGATGCCGTGAGGGTGGAAGGGAGGAGCACGCAAGGATACATATCCTTTACTAAGTGTAATTTAAGGGAGTTGGTGCTTCCTGGGGTTGGTTCCCTAAAGACAAGGGAGTTGGTGCTTCCTAGGGCTAGTGCCCTAAAGATAAGGGAGTTGGTGCTTCCTAGGGTTGGTGCCCTAAATATAAGGGAGTTGGTGCCTCTTAGGGTTGGTTCCCTAAAGAAGGTGATTTTTGTCTCCTAGATTTAGTGCTCTAAAAAGGATTGGTGCCATTCAATATTTCTTTATAAAAAATTTAATTTCTGTTAATTATATATTTATAATTAATTTTAAATACAAGTCCATTGTTGATCTATTGTGGTAAATAATAAAATATCAAAGTAAATGATAATTGTTGAAAAAGGAAAATACCGATTAACCCCCCCTATCAGTATTTCCAACATTTCTCCTATATTTATCCTTCCTTTGGACCTTCTAGATCTTTCCCCCATTTTGACCAAATCAAATCTTTTTCATCCAACTCCATTTAAATATAGTTATTTATTTTATTTAATGTCACTTTTAGGGGTTGTCAATATTTTAACCTAGTTACACCTATTTGACTCCCTTTTTCCTTCTTGACTATAGCATACGAGAGTCATATAGGATATTGAGTCACCCCCACATCACAGTGAATTAGAAGAGGACATTACATTCCTCCCTTCACAAGCTTGTTTGTCCTCAAGAAATTCCAGATTAGGGTGTTGTGAGATATACTCCCCTTCCCAGGTAGCATCTTTTGCGGGAAATCCTCTCCATACAATCAAATACTCTAGAATGACCCTTCTCCTAAGTGGCCATTCCCTTATGTCAACTATCCTCTCAAGAGATAGAACCAACTATCCTTCCTCATTTAGTGGAGGAAGATATACCGAAGTGGTGACTTGTTGTCTCGATTCCTTTTTGAGGCATGATACATGGAAGGTATTATGGATCCTGCTGCTCTTTGATAGCTCCAACTTGTACGCTACTTCTCCAACTCTCCTGATCATCTTGTAGGGCCTGCAAAAGAGGGGATTGATATTCTCTTCACACTCCTCTTCATCAACGACTGCCTATACCACTGTAATATAAGAAAGACAATATCTCCAACCTCAAATTTGCGTTCGACCCTATGTATGTCTTCATACATTTTCTATTGATTCTGAAAAACCTGTAGATTTTCCTTCAGAAATCTTAAGATGTTCAAAATTTCCTGTAACCAGTCCTTTTCCTTAGGATCTCTGCTCTCTCCAAGCACAAAATCAAAGAAATATGGAGCATCATATCCATACAATGCCTTGAATGGGTTCATCCTGATGGACATGTGATGAGTGTTGTTGTAGCACTGCTCACTGAGTTGCAACCATTTTATCCATGCTAGTTGTTTCCCTGAAACATAGTTCCCCACGTACCCCTCGATCCATTTGTTGACTACCTCGGTCTTCCTGTCTGTCTGGGGATGATGGCTAGTGCTAGGTGTCAACTCTGTCCCAGATAACTTGAAAAACTCTTGTTAAAATGCACTGAGAAAACTTCTATTCGGGTCATTGACTATGTTCCTTGGAAAGCCATAGAGTATGAACACCTCCTTGAAGAATATATTTTCTACCTGAGATGCATTTTATTCCGTAGGAATGGAAAAGAATTGAACATATTTAGTCAAAATTTCCATTACCATATAAATACATTCCTGTCCATGCACCTTTGGTAATCCTTTGATGAAATCCATGGAGATGCTTTCCCATTTCTATTCTAGTATCAGTAAGGGTTGGAGTGGTCCCATAGAATGTGTGAACTCTAACTTATTCTACTAGCATGTCATGCATTCCCTCACATGGCGAAGTACATCCCCTTTGAGATCCTTCCATGGAATGTGTGAACTCTGACTTATTCTACTAGCATGTCATGCATTCCCTCACATGACGAAGTACATCCCCTTTGAGATCCTTCCATGAGAATCTCTCCCTAACTTGCCTGTAGGTTTTTAGATACCCCTGGTGCCCTACCAGTGGTGTATCATGTGTTACCCTCAAAAATCATATTCTTGAGCATGGACTCAGAAAAAATATAGATATATTCCTTGTAGTAAATGATTTCATAAACTTCCCTATACCTATAGTCCTAGATAATTCCCTCCATCATCTCACAAGCGAAGTTATTCTTGGAGTATTCCACCAAGAGAATGGATTTCAAGTCTGCTGAGATCTCTGTCATAGAGAAGGTTGTAGGTCTCCTGGATAAGGCATCAACAAATGCATTCTTCTTCCCCTTAAAATATTCAATTTTGAAATCATATGCTTGTATTTTTCTCACCTATTTCTTCTATCTTTCATTCAGTTCCCACTACTCCAAGAAATATCTCAAGATGTTATGGTGAGTCCGAACCATGAAGCATCCTGCTACCAAGTACTATCTGAATTTGGAAAATGCATGCATGATGGCCAACATTTCCTTATCATATATTAGGTAGAGCCTATCAGTATCCATTAGCTTTATTCTCTCTAAATATATCATATTTTGGTTATGAATCAATACTTCCCTTATCCCTTCACTGGACACAACAGACTCCAGGAAAAAAAGATGCATAAAATATGGAACTGCCAATACTGAGAAAGTACTCATGAACCTATTCATTCTTTTGAATGCCACCTATGCATCCTATTACCATCAGAATTTCCCCTTCTTGGTGAGGTATGTTAATGGCGTCGTCAATTGTGAAAATCCTTTCACAAAGTGCCTGTAATAGCTACATATCTCGAAGAATCCTCGTAGACATGTGAGTGTCCTAGGGTTGGGCTAGTCTAAGATGGTATGGATATTCTCTTGATTCACCTTTATTCCCTCAACATTGATCATGTGCCCTTGATAGAGGATCTCTGTCAAGACAAACTCCCACTTTTCCTCCTTGGAAAAAAGTGATTGTTCTTCTATAATGGTGAGAATATCGTCCACATGATTCAAGTGTTCCTCCCATGTCTTGTTGTAGATGAGAAGATCATTAAAGAAAACCAGTAAAATATTGCTCAACTTTTTATTGAATATATGGTTCATGCATGACTGAAAGGTAGTGGGTGTGTTAGTCAACTTGGAGGGCATGACCAAGAACTCGTAGTTGCCATAGTGACATCTAATTTTTTTTTTTGGATATCTTAGTTCCTGACCCGGATCTAGTGGTATCCTAATCACATATCGACCTTTGATAAGTACATCGTTACATGCATCTCATTGATTATCTCATCAATATGAGGTATTGGGTATCTATTTTTTATGGTTTTCATGTTTAGTGTCCTGTAGTCTATGCACATCCTCATACTACCATATTTCTTCTTCGCTAGTACAATTGACGAGGTGAAGAGACTAGAAATAGGTTGAATGTGTCCCATCTCTATCAAATCCTTTACGGCCTTTTCTATTTATTCCTTGAATCTCTTGTGGTACCTATAAGGAGTGGTGATGGTTGGCTTCAACCCCTCTTCTAGCTCAATGACATGCTCAAATCCTATGTCAGGTGGTCTCCCTACTAGAAATGGTTCAAATACTCTATCGTTCTTTCCAAGCAATTCCTGAATATCCACAGGGTAATGTTGACATTCCTGTGATGGATTCTCCATAGTGATCAAGCACTCTACAACGCAAGCCACATCCCCATCTCTAAAAAGGGCGTCAATACGTTGGTTAGAAACAATCATGGGGGCACCTTTCAACATACCTCTCAGGGAAACTTGCTTCCCATCCTTGTCTTAGAACTCCATCCTCATGTCCTTATAATTCATGAAGATATCTGCCAAAGAGTATATCCACTAAACTCCTAGCACCACATGAGTATATACTAAATCCATGACATAAAAGTTGTTGGTAAATGCATAGTTTCCCAAGGTTACTTCTAGTTCCTTGATCCTCTAAGTACACATCATGTTGTACCCATCCTCTAATACCACATTGAATCCTTCAAAATCCTACGCAAGAATCTTTCTCCTAGAGACAAGTGCAACATCAATGAAGTTGTGGGTGGCCCCACCATCCTCCAATGTCTTAACCCTCTACCCTTGCAGAATACCTCTGACCCTGAAGGTATAATATTTAGGGACCCATGAAAGTGTAAAAATGGTTAATCCCTTGGGGATATCTTGAAATGGTGTATGTTATATGGTATGTGATGGCTCACCACTATCCTAACAAACACCTTCTTCCTCCTCGTCATCCTCCTCATTGGAAACTACCTCGATGTAATGGAACTTAACTTTTCCCATACATTGACTATATCCTATTTCCCACAGATCTTTGAAACTGAAGCAACATTGCTTCCTCCTTCATTCACTTTGAGTTTCCTCATCCATCTTGTCCTTCTTTGTCCATGAATTATATGGAATCCTTGTCTCCTTACCTCCTTGAGGGATGAAGGATTTTGACGGTACCTTCTTGTTGATTGTGTCCTTCATGTTCTGACATCTAATGATGGCTTCATAAAATGTGGTTGGCCTAAAGGCCTTCACCCATCCTCTTAGGGGTTCAACTAGACCCTCCATGAATAACATAACCAACTACTGTTGAGAGATATATGTCACCATAAATTCCATCCTTTGAAAATATATGATGTATGCTTCTGGTGTGCCTGCCTATTTCAACTATGCCAACTCCGTAAAATGTATATATACTTGTGGTGGTCCTGTCTATTTCAACTATGCCAAATCCCTGAAATGTATCTCAAGGTCCTTCTGGTCAAAATTGTCCATCAATTTCTGAGTGAAGTCCACATATGAAGTGATTTTGGCATTCCCTAATGTCACCAGCCCATGGTACCTCCATTCGTAAGCTTCTCCTTCCAAGTGAAGGGTGGCATAATTAATTGATTTGGATTCGGTCATTGGATTAAGTTGAATATAAGTATCCAAATTGTGTACCCAGGCCCTTTTCGTGCTCTTTTCAGACCCATCGAAGGGTGGAATAATCAACCTTCCCACCTTATGCATGAGATCAAATTTATGTGGTCTCTTTGCTCCCCTGTCCCCCTCCTTCGGACCATATTTATGTTTAAGGTCACATAAGTATTTATAGGAAAATTTCTCCTGGATATCTTCACGTACCATATCATACTCCCTGTATGAGGTATTAACATCAAACCCCTGATCTGGTTGCTCCAGCGCCTCCATAGGCTGCTCTATCAGGAAATGTGGTAATGAAGGCCTAGGGATATTTAAGATCCTGCTCTAGGTTAGGGTATGGTTATTAATAACTTTTGTATAAGATCTACTTCCTCTATGGATACCCTCTAATTGGTTCCCATTGGACCCTATAGGGTTTTGATTTTCTTTAGTGTTGGTAAGGAACTGTGTGAGGAATCGTGTCAATCGTCACTTCTCAACAACCATTTGTCACTTCTCAATGACCATGGATTCTAATAGTTGCAAGACTCTATCTTCACAATGGTCCCTTATGCCTCCTTATGGCTTTGACTCTGTTTGATTTTCTTTTGTTTCTTTTTCCAGTGACTCTCGATAAGTCTACCCCCCACGTCCTTTTATTCTAGGGATCAATGTAGTCACAGACTGGAAAAATCACCAACTATGATACCACTGTAATGTCCCCAACTAGGATAGATGAAGATTTTATGCTTTTGCCCCAAAATTATTGCTTCTTATTAAATGAATGTGTTGTTAACTTCTCATAAAATAGTTTACTCAATGAGAAATATTATCAAATAGATAGAAAGCATTCATTACACAAGATTAGAGAAGATAACCATGACATCTTATTATGGGTGTAAGTTTTGAGAATCAGTACAAAGATAACTAATGGTTGTAATAACAACTGCAGAATACTAGTAAGCACACAAACTAATGGCTTCCATGCAACATCACAATCTACTATATAAACACATAGAAAAACATGGAATGATGCCAATCTATGAAGCCCAAGGCTCTCCAATCCCTCCACTTCTCTGCCATAGTGACGTCTGCTCTATAGGCCTCCCTCCAAAATCTTTAGGACACCTTCATAGACTTGATTTGTTGCAAACATGAAATCTATAGGGGTCCTCACATAAGGCACATGGGGTGTCTCACGGGGTATTGCGGGATGACCCTTACTCTACCTGCGGGGATTCCTTCTGCTACAACTGCACAAACCCTTCTGTACCTGTGGATATGGAGAATGGAAAATTTCTAAAACTTATCACAAATTCCTCATGCCAATTGATATACCTCCAAATCCCTCCTGAATAGAATCAAGAACCAAAATGTACTCAAAGAGGACTTCAAATGAATTCCCATCTTTTTATAGATAGGGTGGATATTGCACTACCTAAATTAAACCTATAATGGAAGGGTTTTTCCCAAAACCCCAACAAAAACACTGACTACAAGAGCACTCAATAAGATATCAAATCATAATGAAAATGGGAAGGGTTGATCCTCTATTTATCCTTCCTTTGGACCTTCTATATCTTTCCCCCATTTTGACCAAATCAAATCTTTTTCCTCCAAATCCATTAAAATATTATTTTTTATTTTATTTTATGTCACTTTTAGGGTTTGTCAATCTTTTAACCTAGTGACACCTCTTTGAATCCTTTTTTCCTTATTGACTAGAGCCTACAGGAGTCATATAGGCTATTGAGTCACCTCCCCATCATGGTCAATTGGAAGAATACATTACAACAATAGATGGAGTGATAATGTAGCATGCGCCCTTCACTCTTGAACTATTGAGTGAATACTACGAGAGAGATGAGTATTTTAGGGGTGTATACAAGTAACTAAAGGAGAGACCAATCCCATGGAAGGAAATGAATGTCACCTCCAAGATGAATTGTTGTACAAGTTGGAAATTTGTGCATACCACGAGATAAAAGGATTCAATTGATGAGGGAAGGTCACACTCCCATGATTCATTCACATTTTAGCATAACATAGATGGTTTCAAGTTTGCAGAGGTATGTTGTGAGAAATCTTACGTTGCAGATAGGATAATATCCCCTTGGACCAAGACCCCTATATTTGGTCCAAGACAAAAGTGAACAAGTGGTTACTACTTTCTCTATAGATCTAACTGAATCAATCAATCAAGAGAGAGAAGAAGAATGTAGTACACCTTGTTGCGATGTCTATCCTCACTATTCCAATCCCGACAGTTGGTCTCCAAGCTCCTCAATGCAACTGAAATCTTGAAAATACTATCAAAGTAACTCATCCTCCTACTCTAGATGATTATACAAAGAAAATTTATCTATGAAGACTGAAATGACAATGCACAAGAAAATGTAAAACACATGAACTTGAAGGGAATAGACAGGGTTGATATTAATTGGAAATCCAAAGAAGGAACTTACAAAACATGATGGATGATGCAATCACTTCTCCAATCTCTCCTCATCTAGACATTGCATGAATCTTAAAATCAAAATGTTGATGCTTCCTCTAGAATCAAAGGTTTGATACCTATAATCTTCCCCCCTTCACCTTGGAAACACCTTCAATATATAGGCTTGAGAAGCACAACCACCATGATAAAATGAAGGATATGGTTGAGGATATGTATCCTTAAGGTTGGTATTTTATTATAATATGAAGCCATAGCAGAGGGTTCAAGACAAAGGGTTAAATAGAGGGAAAGGAACACATAAGTGAAGTTAAGCTCAAAGATCACATTAGTGAATTGATGAACAAAGGGTTAAATAGAGAGGATCTAAATTTCAATCATAGGATCAAGTGAATTCGAGGAAGACTCATTTTACTAGAAGACAAATGTAAATCCCAATTCAACACAATCATATGTAAATTCCAATTTGCATGATGGGCATGCTGCATTGGGAATCATGGGATGAATCATGGAATGGACATGGATGACCCAACATGCACTGAGGCCTGAAGTGGTCCATCTCTCTCACACACCAGCAAATTTTCAACTCGCCCGATTTTAAAAATTAAATGCAGGTCAATATTAACGTGTAGATTTTAAAATTGGGGTATTTTTTAGTAAAAAGAAGAAGAATTAATTTTACGTATGCTAAATGTGGGTGGCAGTGGAAGTAATTGTCCCATTCACAACCTTTGCATAAATCGAGTTCTCATGTCATTAATTAACTTCCATCCTACACATCTTTTGATGGGAGTGGCCATGTTGTGATGTTTCTTGGATTGATATTTACATGTAGGGGAGTGGCTATACCATTAAGTTTCATTGAGAGGTGATCAAGCGAATTAGAATGTGATCATATGTTAAATGGTGAAAACAAATTCCCAGGATTAAGATTTCAGATGCTATAATCCAACGATTGTTGTAACCAATAAGACCAAGTTAGAATTTAGTTATGAGCACATTCAATAATCAGTTTCTAATGTACATTGATATAATTTATGTAAGCCCATAGAGGCAGACATGAGAGGAGTGAGTGAGCTATTTTAATCTCCATGACCTGAATAATAAGACAACCGATACCTCTACTTGGTGGACGTAGCCCAACGTTTGGGTGAACCACGTCAAATATTTATCTTTTATTTCTATGTGACTGTGTTTGCCTTATGTTATTTGTGTTTCTGCATTTATGAGTATAACAAATGGCATCAAAGGTGAGAAGGCCACTGATTGGAAGAGGTTGCGTTGAGATCGCTGTGTTGGAGAGGCTACATGGGTTGCTTGAAGTGAGCACTGTTTTTTGCATCAGTGTTGGGGGCTCTTCACGGAGGGAGTGTCATTTCATTAGTGGACTTATGATTTTTTTCGGTAATCATTTCAACGCTGGTTGTGTTAAGGAAGGGATCACCACATATGAATTTAAGCACTGGCTTGTATAGTGTTGGCCTGTATAAGGAAGGGAGCGTCGATCCTTGGTGTGCGCATGGTATAAATCGTATGGTATAAATCATGTTTTTGGAAAGTATATGAAAGGTTGAATTTTTATTTTATTTTATTAAAAGTTGAAGGATCGACGTGAGGTGGATGTTTAAAACAATTTAAAAAGGTTGGAGGAATTAAAGTAAAGTAAAGGTGAATTCTTATTAAAAAGATAAATTATATTAAAAATTTGTATGCATAAATTCAAGTGGTTGGATGTTTTTTTAAAAAGGTGAATCTTTTTAATAAAAGGTGAGGATTCGTGAAAAGGTCTCTTATTATACTTTTTTTGTTTTTGGAGTTTACACCATTATTCCTCCACATATGTTTTTAAAGAGCATTGGTTATTACAAGCAGTGGTGTTTTTTTGGAATGTTTCCTCTAATGAAAAAGATGCAGAGTGCTAAGTTCAAAATTGAGAAGTTCAATGGAAAGAACAATTTCAAGATTTGGAAAGTTAAGATGCACGATCTACTCGTGCAACAAGGTGTGGTGAAGGCGCTTTTGGGAAAATAAAAGAAACCCAAAATCATAACAGATGATGAATGGGATGATATGGATGCGAGAGCACTGAGTGCCATATGCCTGTGTTTGGTCGACAATGTACTGTTCAACATTGTTAC
>JASDQU010375023.1:8001-28985 GCA_032191745.1 Picea mariana | reverse complement strand
AGAAGTTTTGTTGGAGCAACTCAATATTTGAGAAAGTTCACTAAAATGTTTTTGGCAGTAACAACACCATTACACACCATGATCACCAAGGGAAAGATCTTCCATTTGGGTAAGCTACAAAAATGAGAATTTAAAGACCTACAGAGGAAGATCGATGATGCTCCGATCCTGGCCATGCCCAATTTACAATGACCATTTGAACTGAAGATGAATGCTTGTGGATACACCTTAGGGGTGGTGCTTATACAATGAGGAAGACTATTATGCTATAATTTAGAGTTGTTTCATGGACCAATAATTGACTGCTCCACATATGATAAAGAGATCTATGTGATTATGCAACCAACGAATAAGTGGAAGAACTACCTCTTGGGAAAAGATACCATCATATGCATCGATCATCAACCTCTATAGTGCTTGCAAAGTCAAAGAAATATATAGTAAGTGAGGCATTACAAGTGGTTATTATTCTTGCAATGATTCCACCTATCGATTAGGTACAAGAAATAAGCTACAAATAAGCTAGCTAATATGCTTTCACGACACCCACTAAAGAAGATTGAAATTGTGATGTCCCTAACTAGAATAGATGGCAATTTTATGCTTCTACCCCAAAATTATTGCTTCTTGTTAAGTGAATGTGTACTTAAATTATTATAAAATAGTTTACTCAATGAGAAATATTATCAAATAGATAGAAATAATTCATTACACAATATTAGAGCAGATAACCATGACATATTATTATGGGTGGAAGTTCCTAGAATCAATACAAAGATAACTAATAGATGTAACAACAACTACAGAATACTACTAAGCACACAAACTAATGGATTCCAGGTAGCATAACAATATACTACAAAAACACACACAAAAAACCTGGAATGATGCCAATCTATGAATCCCAAGGCTCTCCAAGCCCTCCAATGCTCTGCTCTAGGGACATTCTCTCTGTAGGTGACCCTCCAAACTCTTCAGGAAACCTTCACAGATGTGATTTGCCGCAAACCCCAAATATACAAGGGTCCTCGTGGGATTCCTGCAGAGTGTCTCATGGGGCCTCACAGAATGACCCTTACTCAACATGTGAGGACGACTTCTGATATGGCTGCATGAACCCCTATGATACCCGTGGATTTGGAGAATGGAATCTTTCTGAAACTTGCCACAAACTCCTCATGCCAGCTGATATACCTCCAACTCCCTCTGGAAAAGAATCAAGCACCAAAAGGAACTCAAAGAGGACTCTGGATGAATTCCTATCTTTGTCTAGCTAGGGTGGATACTACACCACTGAAACTAAACCTGCAATAGAGGGTTTTTTCCAAAAACCCAATGAAAACCCTGGCTACAAGAGCACTTAATAAGATATAAATTCATAATGAAAAGGGGAAGGGTTTCTTGTTGGACATATTGTCATTGATGTCAACAGTCAAAGTCATTGTGATGTGATGATGAGTTCTTATGATAAATTGTCATTGATGACAAACATGGTGCAGGAGAACATCAATTAAAGCTTAGAAGGAAAAGTGAATTACAGAAATGCTATCAGGATTGAAACTCGCACACTAAAACTCCAAAATAATTGAGGAGGGATTATGTACACTAATGTAGTTTTCGGGACAAACCAGGACCGTCAAATTGAGGGCAAGTTAGAGGTTGGGAAGAATTAGATCTCAACCGACAGATCTGAAGTAGGAGATTCAAAAGGTTTCCCTATTGTTAAGATCAAGAAGGGACTTCAGAGGAATTATTGATTGTCCAATCAAAGTAAAGTGGAAGGATAGGATAAGAAAGGACAAAGGCCCGAGATCCCAGATAGCCAAAATGAATATGGGCCATTGATCTAGATATAATCATAGTCATTGGATGAATCCAAGTGGAAGGATAGCGTAAGAACTTCCATGTTGACCACTTAGGTGCCAACCAACTCCGGTGTAAATTGGAGCAACAGTTACCTAGACCTTCAAAGCCCCGAAGTCTCGAAGTCATGAACTTTCGTTAACCGTCGGATTAGAGGAAGATCAAGGAAATCCTGTCAATCGTTGATCTATTCAGAGCACACAGAGGATGAAACTAGTCAACTATGACGCTGACCACTCTAAAGAAAAATATAATATAATGGGTAAGTGTACCCAAAGGGCGAATCCCCGAAGTGACGACAAACATTGATCTAGAGTGAAATATAATAGACATCAGATCTGGGAGTTGTGGAGGAGGACCATCGGATCAACATCTGATTAAGTCCTGACTGTCGGATCTTAGTAAGGGTATATTAATGGTGAGGAGCCAT
Source organism: Picea mariana (assembly GCA_032191745.1). Lineage (NCBI taxonomy): Eukaryota > Viridiplantae > Streptophyta > Pinopsida > Pinales > Pinaceae > Picea > Picea mariana. The sequence continues at coordinate 26,692 of JASDQU010375023.1, read as the reverse complement.
TGTGAGATTAGAGGGTTGAGTTAATTATCGTGCAATTTTTGGTTCCATAATCCACATAGACCGTCGATCGTCACCTACAAATAGATCAACCATTGGCATCGATCCCACTATCAATGAACAATTTCTATTGCGGAATTCGGGAAAGGGTTTAAACATCATGTTGGTCAAGACTCCACAATACTTCCTATCCATTTATCTTCATGAACAATTTAATCATGACCATCGAATTAGACCTTTGATTAAAACTCAAGGAGTTGATCTGAGGTCATATCTCTCAGTCATACGAAGGGAGGACAAAGGCACTTTGGGCTAGTTAGCAAGGATATGTGGTGCAATCATATGGTGACAAGTGTCAAGGTCCAGTTGGAATTTTAGGTATACATAATTCACAAATATAAGTGAGACATGGGACCCACTCGATCAGTGCCAAGTCAACAGTGACGTCAACAAGTTACGTCACTCAGGGAGTATGTCCTTTGGGGGAAATCAACATCTACTACCAGCAACTACCCGAAGCACGACAGCGTGAAGTCATGAACTAAAACAGGTCGTTGATGTAAGGTCCTCCAGGATGAATCATGACCATTAGATCAAGTGTAGTGGAAAGATAGAATAAGCACAAATCATAAAGTAATGCTAATTGTTGATCTACTCCAGGAGCATTCTCGACCATTAGATCAAGCGCAGTGGAAGGATAGTGTAAGGTGTACTAAACAATTGAAAGAAATCAGTTACCATAGCGTTATGACTTATTCAGTAGGGAAACACTCTGGAGGGATTGAACTACCTTAGAGTTCTAGTAACCCGTAGTCCCTGAGTGTCGAAGCTTCTAAGTAAGATCTGATCGTTCGTCGAGAAGGAATATTCACGATTGAGATCCTAAAAGAGATAACAAAACAACACTTGGAATGGTTAATCCCACGGTCCTAGCTCTTGGAGTTATGAGAAGATATTAGAGTAGGAAGTGTTTATAAGCACTTCGTTGGAATTTTCTCTGAAAGAGTTGAATGACTGCAAATATCAGAGTCCCAAAACGCCGAAGTCTCGAAGTGAACGAGAACCGTCCACTCAACTACATATCAATTTCTGACCGTCAATTTGTTTGAAACCTCTGGACAAGACAGGATCGTCCATATAACAAAAGAATGAATATCAAACATTTGATCTACTTTGACGAAATGCACTTCGAAAGGTTGAATGATTGCAAAGGCTAGAAGTCATGAAGGATGAAGTTACGAAGTAATGCCAGTCATCCATCTCAACATGCAATTAATACATGACCATTGATCTTAATGAGTGATTAAGCACTCATTTGTCTTAGTGCCTAGTCACCACCTATGGTCATATGGAATAAGAGGTTCCAAAGAGTATTTTGTGCAAAATTTAACACACAGAATGAGGAGTTTATCTCAGTCGAGAAGGAACGTTAAACTAGATAAGATCTAGATATTGTCCTGATTTATCCAACACTTGCAATGGATTAAAATTTGAATCAGAAAGGTTAGATCGGATAAATAAAATTGAAGAATGAAATAAAGAGGAATTAAAAATGAATCGATCCATATCAGTGATCGATTTATGAAAAGGACTCTCACTAAATTAAAAATCCTTCACGATAATAATAAAAAATATTATTGTTAATTTGAAATGAAGAGTTGTGATGGTCCAAACAAAGGGACACAATTCTTCATATCTCACACCAGTTGAGAGACTATATAAGCAAGGAAGAACAGTGAAAAAGAAGTGTCTTTGAAGTCCAGATGAGAAGATCAAAATAGAAGCAGATTCCAAGAAGAGGAACCGATGATAATGATGTTGTGAGGGTGGAAGGGAGGAGCACGCAAGGATACATATCCTTTACTAAGTGTAATTTAAGGGAGTTGGTGCTTCCTGGGGTTGGTTCCCTAAAGACAAGGGAGTTGGTGCTTCCTAGGGTTGGTGCCCTAAAGATAAGGGAGTTGGTGCTTCCTAGGGTTGGTGCCCTAAATATAAGGGAGTTGGTGCCTCTTAGGGTTGGTGCCCTGAAGAAGGTGATTTGTGTCTCCTAGATTTAGTGCTCTAAAAAGGATTGGTGCCATTCAATATTTCTTTATAAAACCTTTAATTTCTGTTAATTATATATTTATAATTAATTTTAAATACAAGTCCATTGTTGATCTATTGTGGTAAATAATAAAATATCAAAGTAAATGATAATTGTTGAAAAAGGAAAATACGGATAAACCCCCCCTATCAGTATTTCCAATATTTCTCCTATATTTATCCTTCCTTTGGACCTTCTAGATCTTTCCCCCATTTTGACCAAATCAAATCTTTTTCATCCAACTCCATTTAAATATAGTTATTTATTTTATTTAATGTCACTTTTAGGGGTTGTCAATATTTTAACCTAGTTACACCTATTTGACTCCCTTTTTCCTTGTTGACTATAGCATACGAGAGTCATATAGGATATTGAGTCACCCCCACATCACGGTGAATTGGAAGAGGACATTACATTCCTCCCTTCACAAGATTGTTTGTCCTCAAGAAATTCCAGATTAGGGTGTTGTAAGATATACTCCCCTTCCCAGGTAGCATCTTTTGCGGGAAATCCTCTCCATAAAACCAAATACTCTAGAATGACCCTTCTCCTAAGTGGTCATTCCCTTATGTCAACTATCCTCTCAAGAGATAGAACCAACTGTCCTTCCTCATTTAGTGGAGGAAGATATGCCGAAGTGGTGACTTGTTGTCCCAATTCCTTTTTGAGGCATGATACATGGAAGGTATTATGGATCCTGCTGCCCTCTGATAGCTCCAACTTGTATGCTACTTTCCCAACTCCCCTGATCATCTTGTAGGGCCTGTAAAAGTAGGGATTGATATTATCTTCACACTCCTCTTCATCGACAACTGTCTATACCACTGTAATATAAGAAATACAATATCTCTAACCTCAAAGTTACGTTCTACCCTATGTATGTCTTCATACATTTTCTATTGATTCTGAGCAACCTGCAGATTTTCCTTCAGAAATCTTAAGATGTTCAATATTTTCTGTAACCAGTCCTTGTCCTTAGGATCTCTGATCTCTCCAAGCACAAAATCAAAGAAATATGGAGCATCATATCCATACAATTCCTTGAATGGGTTCATCCTGATGGACATGTGATGAGTGGTGTTGTAGCAATGCTCACTGAGTTGCAACCATTTTATCCATGCTAATTGTTTCCCTGAAACATAGTTCCCCACGTACCCCTCGATCCATTTGTTGACTACCTCTGTCTGCCTGTCTGTCTGGGGATGATGGCTAGTGCTAGGTGTCAACTCTATCCCAGATAACTTGAAAAACTCTTGTCAAAATGCACTGAGAAAACTTCTATCCGGGTCACTGACTATGTTCCTTGGAAAGCCATGGAGTATGAACACCTCCTTGAAGAATAGATTTTCTACCTGAGATGCATTGTATTCTGTAGGAATGTAAAATAATTGAACATATTTAGTCAAAATTTCCATTACCACATAAATACATTCCTTTCTATGCACCTTTGGTAATCCTCTGATGAAATCCATGGAGATGCTTTCCCATTTCTATTCTAGTATCAGTAAGGGTTAGAGTGGTCCCATAGAATGTTTGAACTCTGACTTATTCTGCTAGCATGTCACGCATTCCCTCACATGATGAATTACATCCCCTTTGAGATCCTTCCATGAGAATCTCTCCCTAACTTGCCTGTAGGTTTTCAGATACCCCTAGTGCCCTACGAGTGGTGCATCATGTGTTACCCTCAAAAATCATATTCTTAAGCATGAACTCAGGGAAAATATAGATCCATTCCTTGTAGTAAATGATTTCATAAACTACCCTATACCTATAGTCCTAGATAATTCCCTCCATCATCTCACAAGCGAAGTTATTCTTGGAGTATTCCACCAAGAGAATGGATTTCAAGTCTACTGAGATCTCTCTCATAGAGAAGGTTGCAGGTCTCCTAGATAAGGCATCAACAACTGCATTCTTCTTCCCCTTAAAATATTCAATTTTGAAATCATATGCTTGTATCTTTCTCACCTATTTGTTCTATCTTTCATTCAGTTCCCACTACTCCAAGAAATATCTCAAGATGTTATGGTGAGTCCGAACCATGAAGCATCCTGCTACCAAGTACTATCTGAATTTGGAAAATGCATGCATGATGGCCAACATTTCCTTATCATATATTAGGTAGAGCCTATCAGTATCCATTATCTTTATTCTCTCTAAATATATCATATTTTGGTTATGAATCAATACTTCCCTTATCCCTTCACTGGACACAACACACTCTAGGAAAAAAAGATGCATAAAATATGGAACTGCCAATACTGAGAAAGTACTCATGAACCTCTTCATTCTTTTGAATGCCACCTATCTATCCTATTACCATCAGAATGTCCCCTTCTTGGTGAGGTATGTTAATGGCATTGTCAATTGTGAAAATTCTTTCACAAAGTGCCTGTAATAGCTACATATCTCGAAGAATCCTCGTAGACATGTGAGTGTCCTAGGGTTGGGCTAGTCTAAGATGGTATGGATCTTCTATTGATGCACCTTTATTACCTCAACACTGATCATGTGCCCTAGATAGAGGATCTCTGTCAAGACAAACTCACACTTTTCCTCGGAAAAAAGTGATTGTTCTTCTATAATGGTGAGAATATCGTTCCTCCCATGTCTTGTTGTAGATGAGAAGATCATCAAAGAAAACCAGTAAAATATTGCTCAACTGTTTGTTGAATATATGGTTCATGCATGACTGAAAGGTAGCGGGTGTGTTAGTCAACCTGGAGGGCATGACCAGGAACTCGTAGTTGCCATAGTGACACCTAATTTTGTTTTTGGATATCTTACTCCTTGACCCGGATCTGGTGGTACCCTAATCACATATTGACCTTTGATAAGTACATCGTTACATGCATCTCATTGATTATCTCATCAATATGAGGTATTGGGTATCTATTTTTTATGGTTTTCATGTTTAGTGTCCTGTAGTCTATGCACATCCTCATACTACCATATTTCTTCTTCTCTAGTACAATTGCCGAGGTGAAAGGACTAGAAATAGGTTGAATGTGTCCCATCTCTAGAAACTCCTTTATGGCCTTTTCTATTTTTTCCTTGAATCTCTTGCGGTACCTATAGGGAGTGGTGATGATTGGCTTCAACCCCTCTTCTAGCTTGATGACATGCACAAATCCTATGTCAAGTGGTCTCCCTACTGGAAATGGTTCAAATACTCTATCGTTCTTTCCAAGCAATTCCTATATATCCATAGGGTAATGTTGACATTCTTGTGATGGATTCTCCATAGTGATAAAGCACTCTACAACGCAAGCCACATCCCCATCTATAAAAAGGGCGTCAATACGTTGGTTAGAAACAATCATGGGGGCACCTTTTGACATACCTCTCAGGGAAATTTGCTTCCCATCCTTGTCCTAGAACTCCATCCTCATGTCCTTATAATTCATGCAGATATCTCCCAAAGAGTATATCCACTAAACTCCTATCACCACATGAGTATATACTAAATCCACGACATAAAAGTTGTTGGTAAATGTGTAGTTTCCCAAGGTTACTTCTAGTCCCTTGATCCTCTGAGTACACATCATGTTGTACCCATCCTCTACTACCACATTGAATCCTTCAAAATCCTACACAAGAATCTTTCTCCTAGAGACAAGTGCAACATCAATGAAGTTTTGGGTGGCCCCACCATCCTCCAATGTCTTAACCCTCTACCCTTGCAGAATACCTCTGACCCTGAAGGTATAATATTTAGGGACCCATGAAAGTGTAGAAATGGTTAATCCCTTGGGGATATCTTGCAATGGTGTATGTTCTATGGTATGCGATGGCTCACCACTATCCTAACAAACACCTTCTTCCTCCTCGTTGGAAACTACCTCGATGTAATGGAACTTAACTTTTCCCATACATCGAATATGACCTATTTCCCATAGATCTTTGAAACTGAAGCAACATTGCTTCCTCCTTTGTTCACTTTAAGTTTCCCCATCCGTCTTGTCCTTCTTTGTCCATGAATTATATGGAATCCTTGTCTCCTTACCTCCTTGAGGGATGAAGGATTTTGACAGTACCTTCTTGTTGATTGTGGCCTTCATGTTTTGACATCTAATGATGGCTTCATGAAATGTGGTTGGCCTAAAGGCCTTCACCCATCCTCTTAGGGGTTCAACTAGACCCTCCATGAATAACATCACCAACTACTGTTGAGAGATATATGTCACCATAAATTCCATCCTTTGAAAATATATGATGTATTCTTCTGGTGTGCCTGCCTATTTCAACTATGCCAACTCTGTAAAATGTATATATACTTGTGGTGGTCCTGTCTATTTCAACTATGCCAAATCCCTGAAATGTATCTCAAGGTCCTTCTAGTCAAAATTGTCCATCAATTTCTGAGTGAAGTCCACATATGAAGTGATTTTGGCGTTCCCTAATGTCACCAGCCCATGGTACCTCCATTCGTAAGCTTCTCCTTCCAAGTGAAGGGTGGCACAATTAATTTCTTTGGATTCGGTCATTGGATTAAGTTGAATATAAGTATCCAAATTGTGTACCCAGGCCCTTTTCGTGCTCTTTTCAGACCCATTGAAGGGTGGAATAATCAACCTTCCCACCTTATGCATGAGATCAAAGTTATGTGGTCTCTTTGCTCCCCTGTCCCCCTCCTTCAGACCATATTTATGTTTAAGGTCACATAAGTATTTATAGGAAACTTTCTCTTGGATATATTCACATACCAAATCATACTCCCTGTATGAGGTATTACCATCAAACCCCTGATCCGGTTGCTCCAGTGCCTCCATAGGCTGCTCTGTCAGGAAATGTGGTAATAAAGGCCTAGGGATATTTAAGATCCTGCTCTAGGTCAGGGTATGGTTATTAATAACTTTTGTATAAGATCCACTTCCTCTATGGATACCCTCTAATTGGTTCCCATTTGATCCTATAGGGTTTTGATTTTCTTTAGTGTTGGTAAGGAACTGTGTGAGAAATCGTGTCAATCGTCACTTCTCAACAACCATTTGTCGCTTCTCAATGACCATGGATTCCAATAGTTGCAAGACTTTATCTTCACAATGATCCCTTATGCCTCCTTCTGGATTTGACTCTATTTGATTTGATTTTGTTTCTTTTTCCAGTGACTCTCGATAGTTCTACCCCCCACATCCTTTTATTCTAGGCATCAATGTAGTCACAGACTGGAAAAATCACTAGCTATGATACCACTGTAATGTCCCCAACTAGGCTAGATGAAGATTTTATGTTTTTGCCCCAAAATTGTTGCTTCTTATTAAATGAATATGTTGTTAACTTATCATAAAATAGTTTACTGAATGAGAAATATTATCAAATAGATAGAAAGAATTCATTACACAAGACTAGAGAAGATAACCATGACATCTTATTATGGGTGTAAGTTTCAAGAATCGGTACAAAGATAACTAATGGTTGTAATAACAACTGCATAATACTAGTAAGAACACAAACTAATGGCTTCCAGGCAACATCACAATCTACTATATAAACACATAGAAAACATGGAATAATGCCAATCTATGAAGCCCAAGGCTCTCCAATCCCTCCACTTCTTTGTCGTAGTGACGTCTGCTCTATAGGCCTCCCTCCAAAATCTTTAGGACACCTTCATAGACCTGATCTTTTGCGAACCCAAAATCTATAGCGTTCCTCACATGAGGCACGTGGGGTGTCTCACGGGGTCTTGCGGGATGACCCTTACTCTACCTGCGGGGATTCTTCTGCTACAGCTGCGCGAACCCATCTGTACCTGCGGATATGGAGAATGGAAAATTCCTAAAACTTATCACAAATTCCTCATGCCAATTGATATACCTCCAAATCCCTCCTGAATAGAATCAAGAACCAAAATGTACTCAAAGAGGACTTCAAATGAATTCCCAACTTTTTATAGATAGGGTGGATATTGCACTACCTAAATTAAACCTATAATGGAAGGGTTTTTCCCAAAACCCCAACAAAAACACTGGCTAGAAGAGAACTCAATAAGATATCAAATCATAATGAAAATGGGAAGGGTTGATCCTCTATTTATCCTTCCTTTGGACCTTCTATATCTTTCCCCCATTTTGACCAAATCAAATCTTTTTCCTCCAAATCCATTAAAATATTATTTTTTATTTTATTTAATGTCACTTTTAGGGTTTGTCAATCTTTTAACCTAGTGACACCTCTTTGAATCCTTTTTTTCTTATTGACTATAGCCTACGGGAGTCATATAGACTATTGAGTCACCTCCCCATCATGGTCAATTGGAAGAAGACATTACAACAATAGCTGGAGTGATAATGTAGCATGCGCCCTTCACTCTTGAACTATTGAGTGAATACTACAAGAGAGATGAGTATTTTAGGGGTGTATACAAGTAGCTAAAGGAGAGACCAATCTCATGGAAGGAAATGAATGTCACCTCCAAGATGAATTGTTGTACAAGTTGGAAATTTGTGTATACCACGATATAAAAGGATTCAGTTGATGAGGGAAGCTCACACTCCCATGATTCATTCACATTTTAGCATAACATAGATGGTTTCAAGTTTGCAGAGGTATGTTGTGAGAAATCTTACGTTGCAGATAGGATAATATCCTCTTTGGACCAAGACCCCTATATTTGGTCGAAGACAAAAGTGAACAAATGGTTACTACTTTCCCTATAGATCTAACTGAATCAATCAATCAAGAGAGAGAAGAAGAATGTAGTGCACCTTGTTGCGATGCCTGTCCTCACTGTTCCAATCCCGACAGTTGGTCTCCAAGCTCCTCAATGCAACTGAAATCTTGAAAATACTATCAAAGTAACTCTTCCTCCTACTCTAGATGATTATACAAAGAAAATTTATCTATGAAGACTGAAACGACAATGCACAAGAAAATGTAAAACACATGAACTTGAAGGGAATAGACCAAGTTGATATTAATTGGAAATCCAAAGAAGGAACTTACAAAACATGATGGATGATGCAATCACTTCTCCAATCTCTCTTCATCTAGACATTGCATGAATCTTGAAATCAAAATGTTGATGCTTCCTCTAGAATCAAAGGTTTGATACCTATAATCTTCCCCCCTTCACCTTGGAAATACCTTCAATATATAGGCTTGAGAAGCACAACCACCATGATAAAATGAAGGATATGGTTCAGGATATGTATCCTTAAGGTTGGTATTTTATTATAATATGAAGCCATAACAGAGGGTTCAAGACAAAGGGTTAAATAGAGGGAAAGGCACACATAAGTGAAGTTAAGCTCAAAGATCACATTAGTGAATTGATGAACAAAGGGTTAAATAGAGAGGATCTAAATTTCAATCATAGGATCAAGTGAATTCGAGGAAGACTCATTTTACTGGAAGACAAATGTAAATCCCAATTCAACACAATCATATGTAAATTCCAATTTGCATGATCGGCATGCTGCATTGGGAATCATGGGATGAATCATGGAACGGAAATAGATGACCCAACATGCACTGAGGCCTGAAGTGGTCCATCTCTGTCACACACCAGCAAATTTTCAACTTGCCTGATCCCGATTTTAAAAATTAAATGCAGGTCAATATTAATGTGTAGATTTTAAAATTGGAGTATTTTTTAGTAAAAATAAGAAGAATTAATTTTACATATGCTAAATGTGGTTGGCAGTGGAAGTAATTGTCCCATTCACAACCTTTTCATAAATCCAGTTCTCATGTCATTAATTAACTTCCATCCTACACATCTTTTGATGGGAGTGGTCATGTTGTGATGTTTCTTGGATTGATATTTACATGTAGGGGAGTGGCTATACCATTAAGTTTCATTGAGAGGTGACCAAGCGAATTAGAATGTGATCATATGTTAAATGGTGAAAAAAAATTCCCAGTATTAAGATTTCAGATCCTATAATCCAACGATTGTTGTAACCAATAAGACCAAGTTAGAATTTAGTTATGAGCGCATTCAATAATCAGTTTCTAATGTACATTGATATAATTTATGTAAGCCCATAGAGGCAGACATGAGAGGAGTGAGTGAGCTACTGTAATCTCCATGACCTGAATAATAAGACAACCGATACCTCTACTTGGTGGACGTAGCCCAATGTTTGGGTGAACCACGTGAAATATTTATCTTTTATTTCTATGTGACTGTGTACTTTTCCTTATGATATTTGTGTTCTTGCATTTATGAGTATAAAAAATGGAATCAAAGGTGAGGAGGCCGCATATTGGAAGAGGTTGCATTGAGATCACTGTGTTGGAGAGGCTACATGGGTTGCTTGAAGCGAACATTGTTTTTTGCATCAGTGTTGGGGGCTCTTCACAGAGGGAGTGTCGTTTCATTAGTGGACTTATGATTTTTTTTCGGTAATCATTTCAGCGCTGGCTATGTTAGGGAAGGAAGTGCCACATATGAATTTAAGCACTGGCCTGTATAGTGCTGGCCTGTATAAGGAAGGGAGCGCCGATCCCTGGTGTGCACATGGTATAAATCGTATGGTATAAATCATGTTTTTGGAAAGTATATGAAAGGTTGAATTTTTATTTTATTTTATTAAAAGTTGAAGGATCGACGCGAGGTGGATGTTTAAAACAATTTAAAAAGGTTGGAGGAATTAAAGTAAAGTAAAGGTGAATTCTTATTAAAAAGATGAATTATATTAAAAATTTGTATGCATAAATTCAAGTGGTTGGATGTTTTTTAAAAAGGTGAATCTTTTTAATAAAAGGTGAGGATTAGTGAAAAGGTCTCTTACTATACCTTTTTTGTTTTTGGATTTTACACCATTATTCCTCTAATATGTTTTTAAAGAGCATTGGTTATTACAAGCAGTGATGTTTTTTTGGAATGTTTCCTCTAATGAAAAAGATGCAGAGTGCTAAGTTCAAAATTGAGAAGTTCAATGGAAAGAACAATTTCAAGATTTGGAAGGTTAAGATGCACGATCTACTCGTGCAACAAGGTGTGTTGAAGGAGATTTTGGGAAAATAAAAGAAACCCACAATCATAACAGATGATGAATGGGATGATATGGATGTGAGAGCACTGAGTTCCATATGCCTGTGTTTGGCCGACAATGTACTGTTCAACATTGTTACAGAGAAGACAACAACCGGTTTGTGGTCAAAGCTAGAAATCTTGTACATGATGAAATCCTTGACGAACAAGATCTTCCTGAAAATAAAATTGTACAGTTTGCGCATGAAGGAAGGTACGAAGATAGCTGATCATTTAAGTACTTTTAGTACTCTCTTATTCCAGTTGACTAGCATGGGAGTGAAATTCAAATATGAAGATAAGGCAATTGCATTATTGTGTTCCTTTCCCACGTCATGGGATCACTTTGTTACCTCTATTACTTTTAGTTCAAAAGAAAGTATTGAGTTTGATGATATTGTTGGAGCTTTACTATCTGAGGAAACAAGGAAGAACTCCAATCTAGAAACCTCTACATCTGAGGCGATGATGGTCATAGGTAGAACTAAAGAAAGAGGACATGGTCATAGGGATTTATCTCAGTCAAAGTTGAAGGGTAGAAAGAGCAAGTTTAAGTGTTGGTTTTGTGGCAAATATGGACACCTGAAGAAGGATTGTTGGAAGTGACAACAAGCCTCCAAAGAAGACCCTCCAAAAGAGACAAAGGAAGAAAATGCAACTGAAATAGGTTAGACAACAGGTTCAGGTATGAATGATGAAGTTTTATCAATTAGTATTGGTTCACGTCATGATCAACAGTGGTTATTAGATTCTGGTGCTTCAAATCACATGTGTCTTCATAGACACTGGTTTGTTACGTACCAGTCTATACATGATAAAATTGTTTACATGGGAAATTAAATATCATGTAAAGTTGCGGGAATTGGTAGAATTCGAATTAAGATGTTTGATGCAACTATTAAAACATTAACTGATGTAAGACATGTACCTGAGCTTAGGAAGAACCTAATTTCTTTGGGAGTATTAGATACAGGAGGATATAAGAGTATTGTTCAAGGTGGAGTTATGAATTTCCACAAAGGAATTCTACTGGTTATGAAAGTGAAGAAGGTTGGTAACCTCTTCCTGTTAGAAGGAAGAACTGAGTTAGATCATGTGACAATGGTATTCGAGAAAGACAGTGATTGTGTTCGACTGTGACATCAACGGTTGGGTCATATGAGAAAATAAGGATTAAAGGTATTAACTTATCGCAAGTTACGTCCTAGTCTAAAGTCTTTAAAGTTAGATTTCTACAAGCACTGTATTTATGGAAAATTTAGTAAGGAGAGATTTAAAACCAGAAGACACACCAGTGAAGGAATCCTTGATTATATTCATTCTGATGTTTGGGGACCATCCCCTACAATTTCATATGGAGGATCATCATATTTTGAAACTTTTATAGATGATTTATCTAAGAAGGTGTGGATCTATATGTTGAAAATAAATGTTGACGTGTTTACTATTTTCAAGCAGTTTAGAGCTTTGGTAGAAAAGAGCACTGGTAGATCCATTAAATGTTTAAGAACTGATAATGGTGGTGAGATTTACGTCAATGGAATTTGAAAACTATTGCAAAGAATTTTGGATCGATAGGCATAAAAACACTGCCTATACTCCCCAACAAAATGGAATTGTTGAACGCATGAACAAGACTCTTCTAGAGAGAGCAAGGAGTATGCTAAGTAACGCCAACTTGCAACAAGAAATGTGGGCAGAAGCAGTAACTACAACTTTTTATCTGGTGAATTGATCACTATCAACATCAATAGAGTGCAAGATTCTTGAATAGGTATGGAAAGGTCATCCTTGTAATTATTCTAATCTTAAAGTTTTTTGGTTGTGATGCGTATACTCTAATTCCGAAACATCAATGCTCTAAATTAGATCCAAAATAAAAAAGTCTTATCTTTGTTGGATACGGTGATGGTATTAAGGGGTACAGGTTGTGGGATCCTACTGCCCACAAGATCACCTTTAATAGAGATGTAATATTTGATGAATCATCTCTCATCAAATCAGATGTAGATGTTCAAATGAAACATGAAGAAGTACCTAAGTATTAACAGATTCAGTTTGAAACCAATGAAGGTGAACATGAGCAAGTTTCAGAAGATGTTCATGAAGAGTCTCCTGCAGCAGAGGAAGACATGGTTGATGATGAAAGTCAACAGATTATGGATGAGCCACAAACTTCCCTAAGAAGGTCTACATAGGTCATAAATCCTCCAAGAAGGTATTATGATTTTGTTTCATGAGTTTCTTTAAGTACTAATGATGATGAACCTTCGTGCTATCAGGAAGCTGTGAAGGGTTCTAACAGTGATAAATGGAAAGAAGCGATGAAGGATGAAATGAAGGCATTAGAGAGGAATGTTACATGGGACCTGGTAGAACTTACAAGAGACAAAAAAACTGTAGGTTGCAAGTGGGTCTACAAGATTAAGAAGGGTGTTGATGATAAGGTGGAAACGTACAAAGCAAGGTCGATTGTGAAAGGGTATTCTTAGAAAGAAGGCATTGAATTTCATGAGATTTTTTAACCAGTTGTTAAGTCTGTTTCAATTCGTATTGTGTTATCATTAGTTGCATCACTGGATTTGGAGTTGGAGTATCTAGATGTTAAGACTGCTTTCTTACATGGAGATTTGGATGAGGAAATTTACGTGGAACAACCGAAAGGGTTCGTTCAGAATTGCAACAAGAAATTTGTTTGCAGGCTCAAGAAATCATTGTATGGTCTGAGGCAGTCACCCAGACAATGGTACATGAAATTTGACTCTTTCATGGTGAGCCAAAATTATACAAGGAGTGAGTATGATCATTGTTTCTACTTTAAGAAATTGAATAATGTCATATTCATTATATTAGTATTGTATGTTGATGATATGATTTTAGCAAGAAAAAGCATAACTGAGATCAATAGGTTAAAGGCTCAAAAGGCTAGGATGTTTGATATGAAAGATCTAGGAGAAGCAAGGAAGATTTTGGGCATGGAGATATTCAGAGACAGGAGGAATGATAAGATTTGGTTGTCACAACATAAGTATGTTGAGAAGATACTTTTGAGGTTCGGTATGAATGATGTGAAACCATTTTCAGTCCTTTGGCTTCCCATTTTAAGATTTCTTCAAGTTTATGTCCTAGTACAAAAGAAGAAAAGGAATATATGTCTCGAATACCATATGCTAATGCAGTAGAAAGTTTAATGTATGCGATGGTTAGTACAAGGCAAGAAATTTCACATGCAGTTGGGGTTGTCAGTAGGTATATGGAAAATTGAGGTAAAGAGCACTGGGCAACAATGAAATGGGTGCTTCAGTATCTGAGGGGCATAAGTGATTATTGTATCACCTATAAAAATGGTTGTGAATCAGTTCATGGATATGTTGATTCTGATTTTGTAGGTGATTTGGACAAAAGAAGGTCGACTTCAGGGTATGTATTTACTCTTGCAGGTGGTGCTATTAGTTGGATTTCAAATCTACAGAACATTGTTACTTTATTCACTATAGAAGAAGTATATGTAGTTGCTTCACATGCTTGCAAAGAGGCAATTTGGTTGAAATTTTTGTTTGGTGAGTTTGGAAGGATGCAGGACAATTTAAAGTTACTTTGTGTTAGTCAAAGTTATATTCACATGGCTAAGAATCCAACCTACCAAAGTAAAACAAAACATATACCTATCAAGTACCATTTTGTAAGAGAGATCATTGATGAACGCAACGTCTCTCTTGAGAAAGTGCATACAAAAGAGAACTGCACAGACATGTCCAAAAAAATAGTACTGCTAGAGAAGCTACCATGGTGCTTGGCTTCTCTTGGCTTGCGGAAAAGGTGATGAACAAAAGAAGGATCAAGGTATCAGGTTTGTTGTCAAGGTGGAGATTGTTAAACAGTGACAACAAATTCCCAGGATTAGGATTTCAGACCCTATACTCTAGTGCTGGTTGTAACCAATAAGACCAAGTTAGAATTTAGTTATGAGCACATTCAATAATAAGTTTCTAACATACATTATATAATTTATGTAAGCCTGTAGAGGCACACATGAGAGGAGTGAGTGAGCTACTGTAATCTCCATGACCTGAATAATAAGACAACTGATACCTCTGCTTGGTGGACATAGCCCAACGTTTGGGTGAACCACGTGAAATATCTATCTTTTATTTATGAGTATACCATCATAAACTTTAAAGTTTTAAGTTTTATCGCTCTGTTCTATGATCGGAGAAGAGCTCTCCCAATGAATTGGGTCGATCTATGATTTGACGATCAATTGGTTTTTACAAGCGAACAAGAAGTAGCTGCCTTGAAGGATGCAGAGTACGTCTGTTAGTTAGCCAAGGGGAGAAGTGGTGAAGACATTTCCACACATATGAATCCCACTGTTAAAAAAATTATTTTTAATGAGGATTATTTCTCCTTTGAAATTCCATAAATTAATGATATTCCATAATTGATTAGGTGTACATTAATTGAAATATTAGAGAGATGTTATTATCTATGTAAGCCCATAGAGGCAAATGTAGTGTGTGACTTGAGTGTGACAGATGAATGTAAGCGGAGTTTGAATGTTGTAATTGTTACTTGAATAATAAAAAAGCTGATTATCATTACCCCATAGATGTTTCTCTTTTGAAGGGTTTTACCACGTAAATTCGTTGTATTTTTTGTGTGTGATTATTGTCTTAAAAATCGCCAAAAATTTATAGAAACCATATAAAATACTTAGAAATGTGAATATTTTTACCAAACTATCCCCAAACATTTTACATTTTGTATATTAAGAACTACTAAGATTAGCCCAAGTTTCTTCATTTAAAAATAAATTTCCATTCTTAAAATCATCTCTATTGCATGTAGTCTGAGGATAGTTTGGCTAGCATTGCGTGAACATACAACACCATTGTTACAGATCTCTTGGATGTGAAATCCTTGGGAAGCTTCCAGATTCCAGATTGCAGCAGGTGACATGATTTTAATACTATTGATAGGTGTCGGGTCTCTATAGGGCACGCGCAAAGGACGAAAAAAATTGAGAGACATCACACCTTTAAATACACCTTCGATGTAATAACCAATAGTACATCAGATTCACTTTGAATACTAAGATCTATTTATGTATAGCTTCACTCTAAATACTAAGATTTATTTTATGAATGTTTATCTTCGTGAATGTAGTAGGATTTGTCAAAGAAGAGATGCCTGCTACGCTGATGTGAAAACAATCAAAACAATTTAAAAATCCCAAAATACAATATTGCTACACCATTATTTATTCTTTTTCTATAGGAGAATGATTTTAAAAATAACTAAAATATAGAATTCAAGAGGTAGAGCATGGTAAAATCCAACAATCATAATTATAAAAAAGAAAAAATCGCTACTAACATATAGGTTTGTTGATAAGAAGTACGTCAACAAGGGCATTGTTGATAAAGAGGTTGTGTCAATAAGGCCATCATGGACAAAGTGTGTGGATCATGGTTGTGACAACAAACAATACATGTTGTTGATAAGGGGTGCATTTACAAGGGTATTGTTTATATAGGTTATGTCAATAAGGGTTAAGGGTTATGCTAACTTGAGTGTCATTGATAAGAGGTTCATTGATATAGGTATTGTTGTTAGAGCATCCATTGACAATAATCATTTTTTTTGTTAGTGACATTAATAGATAGTTCTTCAACAATTGTTTGGTGATGACAATAGATAGTCGTTCAATAAGTGATGTGTTGACAAGGTTCTTGTTACTGTTGATGTCGTCGAAAAGAATATTGATGCCATTAATGTCATAGACAAGAAACTCGATGTTGTCAAAAATGCCTAAATGCCTAGATCACCTCTAATGTAATGATAATGATGAGTAATATATTTAGTTGGTTAGTATGTTGGTAGAATGGGGGTCACTACAACTTTCACCATGACAAGTAATTGTAAATAGCCATTGCTACTAGGAACTCTGAGAGCTATAGAAAATGTCATACGTTGAAGTAAAAATGTCACTAGAAACCAACTGAAAAATAAGAAAACACAATTGAACGTTGAACTACTATTTTTCCTTTGTACAATTTTAATTGCACAAAAAATCTAGGTAGGAACGTTGAAGTGATGGAAAGATCACCACCTTGAAATATTGAAGTTTAGTGATAAAAGTGACAAGATACAGGCACTATGGCCATAACAAAGTAGTAAGATGGAACTCATGTGCTTCTTGTTGGAAAATGTTAGCTAAAAGATAGAGATTATGTATTGATTCAAAGTTGAATATTGCTAGGAGAGAGAAATAGGTACTTGAACAACAAAAGTAAAATAAGAAAAGTGAAATAGGAAGGAAAATTCCAAGAATATAAGGGAAGGGTTCCATTATGTTGTGAGCTAGGAGATATTAATAAAGTTATGGCATGGAATGTTTTCTAGGAAAATGCCAAGAATATAAGGGAAGGGTGCCATTATGGTGTGAGTTGGGAGATATTAATAGAGTTATGGCATGGAATGTTTTCTTGTGAGTAGATGCAAATGGTTAATAAATGGAAGAAGGATGATAAAAATTTTGCATGTGTAATGGAAGGTGGTACAAAATGTTTTTGTTAATGTTTTTCCATGAATTGTATGCTTTGGTGGGGTAAGTGATGGAGATATATGCACAAGGAATTTTGTGGGATAAGTTGGTGGAAACATGGTTTAATGAAATTTGTGTGATGAGTTGGTGGAATGAAACATGGTTACTTTAATGGATTCAAAGGGAAACAAAATGCCAACAATGTGTATGTGGGGATAATTAGCCTATGGGTAAACATACACTAACAAGCAATGAAACAAGAAGGTATAGTACCATTATGGGTAGGATATTGTATATTAAAAATACTTAATTATCAATACGATCAGGGATTTACATAAGTGCTAATGACTTATGTGATTGACCATTGGACAAAGTGGTAAGGGGATCAATGAAATGACTATTGTACATTGGCTTGTAGTTGTCATGGTGGCATTCGTGGTGAAGTTACAATTGAATCTAGCATCTAGTGTGGAAGATCGTTATCGACATTTCCAAATTTGGTTAAATGTTAATTGTGTGTTGTAACCAACTTTGTAGATGCTAACTATACATGATTATCATTTAACAAATTTTGTAAATGCTAGTAATAAGCTTCCACACTAATGTTAGATTTGTTAGAGACGGACATACATAGAAATATCATCAACACTTCCATTGATATTCTACAATAGAGTGTTTATCCTCTACTTTCTAGTTCCATCCAACAATAATAAACCTATAGATTTTCGTTTTTGGTTACAACATGGTTGACCATTCTTTATGTCATTTGAGAGATATGGTGTTTTTCCTACTTTCATAGGTTTTTTTTTTTTACAGTTAGATTCATATCATTTCATTCTATTGTCGACTGAATACAACTAGATTTTCCCTTTCACGCTAGTTCATGGGTGAGTGCACAAAGTCCGTGGACAAAAAAGTGGAAATGAGGTGAGTGGGAACAAGGAACGTGCACTCACAGGAACATGTGTGTGTTTCTAGGAACGCACACGTGTTCTTGATGTGATGGGTTTGGAAAAACCTGAACCTCCACTCAACAAACCATGCAATCACATTCCCAAGAACATGTGCATATTCT
>JASDQU010375022.1:21895-40969 GCA_032191745.1 Picea mariana | reverse complement strand
GTTATCAAGGACCTGGTTGTTTCTCTGTTCCAATTAACAATGAAAAGTGTGATCATGGATATTGTAGTGGTTGATGTCCCCCCTAAGCTTGGAATATTTTTTTCTAGATCTTGGATCAAAAGACTAGGGGGAACTTTGCAGATGGATCTTTCATATGCCACCATTCTTGTGTTTCGGGGACAACATAGAAGGCTTTATAGGGAGGCACAACTTGCTTACGTTATCAGTGATGAAGCAAATCCTACCAACCACCCCATTTTTGCAGTTGATACTGACTTAGAAACCAATATGTTACAGCTCATTGATGCTCCTCAAACACCTATTGAAATTAAAAGGAAACCTAGCAACTCTTGTGAAGATCCTCTTCCCAATGCCTCTGTTTGGAAGATGTTCTTTGATGGAGCCTCTTCTAAGGAGAATGTTGGTGCTGGGGTAGTCTTCATTTCTCCTGCCCAAGAGACCATATCCTTGTCTTACAAACTTGAATTTGAAACAACAAACAATGTGGCATAATACAAGGCTCTTGTTTTGGGTTTGAGGGATGCTAAAGACATGAAGATTGAAGAGCTAACAATGTTTGGAGATACTGAGTTGATTGTTCATCAAGTCAGAAATAGGTATCAGGATAAGCACCCCAGGTTAAGGGCCTACAGAAATCAAGTCTGGGATATGGTTGATGGTTTCTTCTTGGATTTTAATATCTCATTTGTTCCAAGAAAGAGATAAGTTCAGGGTTGGCAGATTCATTGGTTGTTTCAGCAAGTAAGTTCAGGGTTCCTTTGCCCCCCAAACTCAAGTATGATGTGGAAGTAAAGTATAGGCCCTCTATACCTGACAATGCCAAACATTGGAAGGTTTTTGAGGATCATCTTGAGATAAAAATATTTCTTGAGATTGTGGATGAATTTTTTTCTTCACATATTGATCAAGATCAGGATACTGAAGAAAACCCACATGCTGATATTTTTCTAAATAAAGTTGTTGACCATCATATTGTTCAACTACCTAGTAACCATATTCCAAAGGGACTTGTCCCCTTGGATATATTGTTTACATAAATGATGTTGTTGTGAAGGTTAAAGGTTAAACTAAAGATGTTGATGTGATGAATGCAATTTAGGAATAGAGGACGTTCCAAAATATGTCAAATTTTCT
Source organism: Picea mariana (assembly GCA_032191745.1). Classification (NCBI taxonomy): domain Eukaryota; kingdom Viridiplantae; phylum Streptophyta; class Pinopsida; order Pinales; family Pinaceae; genus Picea; species Picea mariana. The sequence continues at coordinate 39,814 of JASDQU010375022.1, read as the reverse complement.
AGCAGCTTGTCCAATGAACAAAGGGATGAGTATGTGAAGCTTTTAAATTTTTTTGCAGATGTGTTTTCATGGAAATATGAATATCTAAGGAAACAGGACACAAAAATTATTGAGCATAAGATCCCTTTGAAAGAAGAGACCAAGCCATTTAGGCAGAAACTCATACAGATAAATCTCATGTTGTTGTCTATTATGGAAAAAGAAGTGAAAAAGTTGTTGGATGCCCAGAGCATCATTCCTTTGAGATATTCATAATGGGTGGCTAACTTGGTGCTCATGACGAAGAAAAATGGGGAAATTAGGTTATGTGTTGATTTCAGGAATTTGAACAGGAGCTCCATAAAAGATAACTACCCCTTGCCAAAGATGGAGCACATTTTGCAGAGAGTGACTAGTTCATCTAGGATGTCTATGATGGATGGATTCTTTGGCTACAATCAGATTTTTGTCCTACCTGAAGATAGATAGAAGAAAACATTCACTACTCCTTGGGGCACATTCATGTATGCTAAAATGCCTTTTGGATTGATGAATTCAAGAGTAACCTTCCAGCGAGCCATGGACATCACCTTCATTGGGGAGAAAGATAAATTTGTAGTCATCTATATGGATGACATTGAAGTGTTCTCAAAGTCTGACCAAGAGCATTTCCATCATTTGAAGAAGGTATTCCTGAAATGCAGAAGTTTTGGTCTCTCTCTCAATCCTAAGAAGCCTTTATTTGCTATGAAGGAAGGTAAATTATTGGGGCACATTGTATCATCATAAGGGGTAAGAATTGATCCAAACAGAGTAGAGGCCATCCAGGCCCTATATTTTCCTAGATCTAAGAAAGAGGTCCAGTCTTTCTTGGGTAAGATCAATTTTCTAAGAAGATTCATCTCTAACTTTGTTGAATTAGTGAAGTACATTACAACCATGCTTATAAAGGGAAATGAGGTGAAATGGAATAGTGAGGCTCGAGAATATTTTGATCAGATAAAAAAGGCCTTGATTGAAGCACCTGTGCTCATTAGCCCTGACTATTCCAATGAGTTTCTGATATTTTCCTTCACCTTATTTGACACATTGGCTATTGTTTTGATATAGAAAAATACAGAAGGGTTAGAGCAGCCTATTTCCTTTTTCAGCAGAGCATTGAGGGATGTAGAAATAAGATATGATATCATGGAAAAGAAGGCTTATGATTTGGTCAAATCCCTCAAGGATTTCAGAGTATATGTTCTGCATTCAAATATTGTTGCATATGTCCCTTCAGCCTTAGTGAAAGAGATATTGATCCATCTTGACATAGATGGGAAGAGAAGAAAATGGATTGCTAAAATTCTGGAATTTGAACTTGAAATAAAGCCAACTAAATTAGTGAAAGGCCAAGGTTTAGCTAGGTTGCTGGCTAAATCAAATTGTAAAGATTTGGGGGTTAATTTTATGAACATAAACTCAAAAAATCAGCAAGCTGAGATTGCTGATAAAATCTCTCATGACAGCCCTAGCTTGGCAGAATGCACTTGGTATAAGGACATCATACATTTTCTATAGAAGTTGTGGCCTCCTGATGGCTTAGAAAAGAACAAGGTGAGAGATTTGAAGCTCAAATAAATCAAATATTGCCTCATTGATCAGATTTTGTATTGGAAAGATCCCCTAAGAGTTTTTTTGAGATGTCTAGATCCACATGAGGCCTAAAGGGCCATAACTGTTTTTCATGACAGCTTATGTGGGGGCCATGATTTTTGGAGGAACACAACTTATAAGATCCTCGAAGATGGGTATTTCTGGCCTAGCCTTTTTACTGATGTTTTTGCAAAGATTAGAGCTTGCATCAAATGCCAAAATGTTTTGGAAAGCAACAAATCAAATCTTTGCCTTTGAAACCTGTGGTGGTTTCTAGACCTTTTCAATAGTGGATTATTGAATTCATTGGAGAAATCCACCCAGCCTCAAGCGGTGAGCACAGGTGGATTTTGATTGCCAATGATTATTTCACCAAGTGGATAGAATCCATCCCTACAAGAAGTGCCTCCCATAGGGTAATCATTATCTTTCTTGAATATATCATGTGATGCAAACCCCCTCCCTTCTTCCTCAGCAAGGTATGCCGACCTCCCAGTCACTGGATCATTCTTATTCTCGAGCTAGAACAACTCCTTGGGTTCCTGCTAGAACCTCTCTTCAAATCCACAGGTCCTTTAAAGATTGCACCCACGCATGCAAGCACTGGGCGCTATCCCCTTCCACGCGATCATGGACTGTGACCACACCCTCTCAAAAGAGATTTTTGTTATTTTGGATATTGGGTATTTTGTGTATGAGTCTCTTTGACTCCCCGATCGTCGAAACCTTGACAGAGGCCTAGTCCTCGCTAGCTCCTACCTCCATTTGACCACTGGTTACAAACCAGGGCCCAACTCCAATCGCATATCGGGACTCACGGTTTTCAAAATCGGAGGATTGTTCAACACTTTCCCCTGATGTCCGAATCGTCGAAAATTTTGCTGGGAAACCAACGGTCCCCACACGCTCCCAATTTGCGGTCGTGATTCTTTTGGGATTTCGCGGTTAGTGAGCTCCTGCCCTCTCGTGTTTTGATTTCTCTACATAGAAAGTCAGGGAAATGCTAGCGCGCTGCCACGGGTCCTCTGGTGATGGATGGTACTGAAAGTTTTGAGACTTCTCTCGTGCACTTCCCTGGAGATCCAACGGTTGTTGGTTCAACCTCCCAGATTCAACGACTGAGACTTGATCTTCTCCCACACTCGTTTCTTTCACCTATCCTTTGATCTGACGACTCAGATCCGTTCTCCCTTTTTGAAGGTTTGTGTTTTGTGACTTTGGGGAAGTCTCCACCTTCATTTTCTTGAATGTCTGATGACCAATTTACAGTCTAGATCTTCCACAAATCAATGACCAAGATTAAATCGACGATTTACCTTTCGCGATTTTGGGGAAGTCTTCATTCCCATTTTCCCGGTGACCAAAACCACGAAACTATGACCACGCTAGATCGACGGCTCACAGGTCACCCTGTCCAACGGTCTAGATTCATTAGCAATTTCACATATTAGGGAGTCGAAAGACTATCTCCTCCATTCTCCCGATCCACGAAACGACGAAGTTCCTCCTCTATTCCTCCGAACACCGAAATACCGAAATCCTCCTTTGGGCGTGAAGTGTTAAGGTCCGTGCTACTTCTACATATCTGATGGTTGTCTAATATAATCTCTCCCACGCTTTCTTTTGGGTGTCTGGATGTGGATTCGACTGTCTAGATCGTTTCCTTGCAGCTTATCCCATGGCTACTATGCTCTCCCTCCTGAGATTTTGCGCCTTCTTCCCTGTTGTCTCGGTAGTAAATGATGGTTTGTGGTATCCCAAAGTGAACCCAAACTCATTTGAAGAAGATCTTGGAAGTATCAGCTATTGTGACAGTATTCTTACAGGCTGTGAGGATGGCCATCTTCGAAAACCGATCAACGACAAAAAACACGCAGTCATTTCTATGCTTAGTGGACGACAAACCGAACATATAATCCATGGAGATGGACTCCCACAATTTCTCAAGAATAAGCAAAGCGGTGTGTAATCCTTGCTTCTTGATGACCGTCTTGGAAATGGAACAGGAAATGCAATATCTGATATACTTGCTGACGTCCAGTCGAAGTTTTGGCCAATAAAAATGTTTCTGAAGGACAACCATAGTTTTTTCTATGCCAAAATGTCCTGCCACCCTACTGTAGTGGGCTTCCCAAATCATCTTTGCACACTCACTTGTAGGAACACAGAGATGGCCTAGGTGGCATAAGACTCTATCCTAAATGTGAAAATCAGTGACAATGGTGCCTGTACCCAAGAGTTGATATGTGGTGGCGAAGTCCGTATCTTGCTAGTAAAGTTGGGGCCACTCCGATGTTTAATGTCCACAAGAATGGAGCACAATGGTAAGTGCAGCCACAGTAGGCCGACTGAAACAGTCAGTGACATGATTGGAGACACATGTCTTATACTTGATGTTGAGATGGAACTACTGCAGGTAGGTGGACCACTTTTGATGGCGGTCGTTCTACAATTTCCCCTATGTATGTATGAACTGCAAATGCTTGTGATCAGTGTGTATGATAGTCTTTGTCCCCATAATGTAATGTTTCCATTGACGCCAGTCTTGTACAATGGAATAAATTTCTTTGTCATGGGTGGGGTATTTACGGATAGTATCAGAGAGTGTCTCACTTTGGTATGCCACCGGATTCCCTTGCTGAGTGAGAGCTATGCCCACAACATAGTTAGATGCATCAGTCTCAATATTGAATGGTTGTTGCAGATCGGGAAAGGAGAGTACTGGAGCTGAGCACAATCAATGAATCAGATATTTGAATGCTCATTGCTCATCCTTCCCCCAAAGGAATGTGGACCTACCACCTCCCTTGGTCACCTAGATGAGGGCCCAAGCAATATGGGACAATCCCAACAAGAATCATCGGTAAAAAATGGTGAGTCCTAAGAAGCTCTGGAGCTCGGTCAATGTGGTTGGGGCTGGATAGTCACATATGACTTGGATCTTAGCTGGATCAACATGTACCCCATTCTCATTAATAATATAGCCCATGTATTGGACCTTGTTCATGCCAAAAGATCATTTTTCCAAGTTGGCATAAATCTTGTGTTGTCGTAGAGTGCTCAATACCTATTGAATATGCCACATGTGCTCCTCCCACGTTTTGTTGAATATGAGGATGTCATCCAAATATAATACGACAAAGGAGTTGGTGAAGGGTCTCAATACATCATCCATCAACCTCATGAAAGGGGCTGGTGCATTTGTTAAGCCAAAGGGCATGACTAGCCATTCATAACGACATTCCTTAGACTTGAAGGTTGTCTTCCAGACATCTGTTGGTTCGGTGGGAACCTGTTGGTAGCCAGACTTCAGGTCAATCTTGCTGAAGAAATTTTCCCCCTTGTGTTGGTCAAGAAGGTCATCAATCCTGGGAATGGGATAGCGGTTCCTGACTGTGATTTTGTTTAAGGCTCTGTAATCAATGTAGAGTCGCCAAGTCCCACCCTTCCTCTGAACCAGTACAATCGAGCTTCCGCAGGGGGAGGATGTAGGTCTATTGTGCCCTTTTTGGAGAAGCTCTTGGATCTGACACTTTATTTCTCCATTCTCCATCAACGAGCATTGATAGACTGGTCCATTAGGTAGAGGTGCGCCAGGGGTCAGATCAATTGGATGCTTGACATGGCAGCGTGTCGGTACCCCTGTAGGTGAGACAAAGATGTATCTATATTCTTCCATGATCCCATCCACTTTCTTATGCTGCAAAGAGAGGTGTTTTGTAGAGGCCACGGATGTGGCGGTGACCTTTTGCTTATTGTGAGAATGGATCACAAAGAAGAAGAACTTCCTGATCTGTGAAATGAACTTGTTGCATTGCTTAGTAGAGATTAAAGAAATAGTAGTGGGCGGTGCCACCTCTGGGATCATGTACAATTGTCTACCCAAAGTAATAATAACACTGCGGGGTCTAGACTCACACACAACATGACGCTTCCACAAATATGGTTGTCCTAAAATAACATCACAAACTTCAAGGGGAGAAATATCACGGAATATCTCATCTTTGAAAGGCTTGATGTCGTAGGACATATGACATTGTTGGTTGACATGAAGATCTCTTCCTTGATGAAGCCAGCTGACGGTGTAGGGTTGCGGGTGCAGTTTCATTGGCAGGTTTAGCCACTTGAGGACCTCTGCTGAAATCAGGTTATTCTAACTACCACTGTCGAAAATGAAGTGAATCAGAGCCCCCTTGACCCACATCTACGAGTGAAAGAGGCGTTCCCCTTCCTCTGGTTCTTCTAATTTTCTTGGCCATACTTTGGTGGTAGCGACCATGGCATTGTGTTAAACATCGATAATCCACTTCCCTCCTTCAGGATTTCACTCGAAATTAGAATTGGCCTCTGACTCGGAAGCCTTCAGCTCGGCCACGAGGGACTGCTTGGAGCGACATTCGTCGATGTTGTGCCAAGGACTTCTATGGTACTCACACAATTTTCCCGTGTCCTTCTTCGGCTTCTCATTTCCCTTCTTGTGTTGCGGCTTGGACAGATTGTCCTGAGGGTGACCATCCCGAATTGGTCCCCTACTGTGTGGGTTGGGGTTGCCTTTCCCCTGTTTGGATTTGCGCGAAGTTGTCCATCATTTCGTTCCTTTGTCGCGCGAGGGCTTCCTCAAGCAACATTTTAATAGGATCTCCTGCTCCATCATCTTTATTTTCGTCTCCCATGGGTTGTTTTTAGGCTCAGTGCGACTGATATGGTAATGGATTGATTGGTTCGAGTCCCAACTTCTTGTATCCATACCTTGTCGGGGACATGCATGAAGAAAAATAAATGAAGAGAAGACCGCTCTGATACCACTGATCCAGATTTAGGAGCGGAACGAACTGATTACAGACTGAATACCATAAGTGATGCAGGAGCATCCCTCACATCAAGCGAGCCAGTGCGGAAGCAGAAGACAGCTGGAAGGCATCCAACACAAATTTTTGAAAAACACCTTGGAACTGTTGCGCGAACATTAAATGAGAAAATTTATGAAGGAGTGCCTTTGTATATTGTAATCAGACCTTGAGCGTCCCGCTCTCGTATGAAGTAGATGGAGCCATTTATAGTAGTAAATGTAAGTAGGTAGAATTGAATTCATAGATTAGACAGTTTTAGAAAGAAGGAGAGAAAACGGATATAGACACCCTCATTGTACATTGTAGCACTAGCATGATTATTGAAGCAGGAAGAGCACAGGATAATAGCAGAGAGTTGTAGAAGAACATCCATGTATAGATCTTGAATTAATAGAAGAAGTTGATTCAAATCCATGGTTTTGTGTCTGTTCTCTGTGTGTTGATGTTAAATGATGTGCTCATGAGTGTTTGTTTTCCTGTTATGCATTTGCTTTATTGTTGTGTATGTGATTTCATGTTTGAGTTTGAAATCTGAGGGGAAGAAGAAATGAGTTTCAATTGTTTCTCTATCTGAGTGAGGATTCCTGCAAGGAGTGCAGTTGAAAACGTCCGTAAGGAGTGTGTTGATGGAGTCTCAAATAGTTTAAGTCTTGTTCTCGTTCACCCAGAAGTGAAATTGGGTTGTAGGAGCTGTGCAAGGAGTGCACAGGCTAAGGAGAGTCTCAGTTGTGAATCTGAGCAGAAGCTTTGAAGGACTACTGCTGCAGGTGTGCGCAGAGTCGAAGAAACCCGAACACCTGAAGTGTTTGCAGGTTGCCGCAAGGAAGGCGTGCAAAGGGTTATCTTTTTCTAAGAAACTGAGAAGTTGGAGAAAGCTCAAGAGGGATAGAACCTTCAGAACCTAAGGAAGGATTGTACAGGGAGTTCATGCCGTGGAGCATCTAAATCCAGTGTTGTAGGGTTTCATGCAGGAGGACGAGTGAGTGCAGAGGAACACTTGGTTATTTTCAAGAAATCCTCAAGGAGGAAGAAATTGACGGTCAGGATCTCGTGGAGGGGATTCGTGAAAAATCTGCTAGCCGCCAGATCCACCAGAGTAACAAGGAGGTTACGGCCACTCTAGGAGGTTAAAGCTCGGGAGGATCATGAGCCATAGGATCGTTGTTGTGTTGCCTGTCATCCATTCAATCAGGTAGAAGTTGCACTAGGGTTTAGTCTTAGTGAGCAGAGGAAAGTCCCAGACAGGCATCAAGATATTGAGGCATCAGGGTTTCAGAAGTCAAGAGACTTGAGACCTTTCGAGTCTCAAAACACCGAGGAATTCCTAGTCGTGGATCTCAGGGCGGACACGTGTCAAAAGATCTGAGAGGAGTTGGGGTTTAACACTTCGTGAACCCCGGGGACAAAGAAAACGTTGCGTCATGAATCACGATCTTGCGATGTCCGAAAAGGCGACGAGGGGATAGTGATGTGGAAGAGTCAACCCTCACATGCATCGGGAATCAATGTTTCATGATTCTTGGGAACCATAGCAACGAGAATCACGAAAATCTGAAACGAGATTTCTCGACAGGCTAAAAGAGTGGGCCACGAAGGAGTCGACGTGGAAGACAGGTGGCGTACCGTATCGGAGTTCAGGAAAAGGTAAGTCCCGAAAACATTGGTGTTAGGATTCGCAATCCTGCGAAGTTTGAAGTCCCGACGAGGTGACGGGATTGTTGAATAGTCAACCCGCGTGTGCATCGGAGTATTGGCACATCGAGACTCGGGGTTCGGTAAATCCATTTGTTTGGCATCATGAGTGGAGAAATCGTGATAGGAGAATTCCCAATAAGGTATATGACTACGGTCATATAAGAGAAGGTTGTGTGGACTAAAGGCTTAGCTGGGGGGGGCTAAGGCAGCAGGGGAGTTTATCGGTGTATCGAGGATCGGGGACCGGTGAGGCGAGTTGTTTTGGACATCGCAACTGCTGAAATCCCGATAGGAGGATCCCCGATAGCAAGCAAAAGGTCAGCATTGACTCGCATCGGATTTCGGAGAATCGCGAGACACAAACCACACGACCACAAGACTCACGAAACTGCGAAGTCCGATTTCCTGATCATTAAGGGAGATCTTTTGGAGAACTGTTGTGGGTGCGGAAAATTCCCGATAGGGAATTAGAAGAGATTTCCAGTTCTTCGTGCCGAGGAAGGAGGTCTTGTGAGAGGACGTGCCTACATCAAGTGGTATCAGAGCAAGAAAATTTCTTTGCTTTCTGTAGCAGAGAAGAAAGAAATTCACCATGCCGCCAAGGAGACGGGATAGAAAGTCACCCGATCCAGAGGAAAGAGAAAACCCGAGGAGAAGGGGTAGGCAAGCATAGAATCCAGAAATGGAAAGAGAGATGCGTGATCTACGAGCTAGACTCGAAGATATGGAGACAGCACAAAGACGCACAACCAATGCAGGGGATCTTAGCGATTCAAAGGGTGAATTTGAAGCTAAACATGAGGAAGAAATTGCAGCCGAGGATGCAGCCAATGAATGTCTAATCAAAGTTATTGCATGGATGGGTGAAAAAACGAAGATGGAAATTCCAATTTATGAGGGAAACCTGGATGTAGAAGAGCTTCTAGACTGGATTAGAGCTCTAGACACCTACTTCGACTATGAAGACATCAAAGAGGACAAGAAAGTCAGGCATGCCGTCACGATATTGAAAGGACATGCAGCCTTGTGGTGGGATGAACTACAAGCTGACAGGCATTGCCAAGGCAAGCAGAAAATTAAGAGCTGGGACACGATGATTGCAAAGATGAAGGCAAAAGCTATTCCCAGGGACTATCAAATTTCTTTCTTCAGGAGAATGCAGAACCTGAGACAGAAGCTGATGACAGTAAAAGAAGACACAGAGGAATTCTATTGACTGAACATTAGGGCAGGTCATTAGGAGAGCGATGATGAGAAAGTTGCCAGGTATATGAATGGCCTGAGATACGATATCCAAGACAAAATGAGCATGGAAACCATCTGAATGGTGGAGGATGCCTATCAAATGGCTTTGAAAGATGAAGAGAAGTTGAGCCGTAAGCAAGGTCAGCGAGGCCAAGGCAGGAGTCAGCCCAAAGGCAAATCGGTTGCCCAAGATAAATACCAAAAGCCCAAGGACGACTGGAAAAAGCCTCAGACTAGAACCGAGAGAGGTGGAATTTCACTGCGAGGCCAACATGCTGAACATAGAGGGCAACATACAGAGCAGAGCAGAGGATACGTTGATAATAAAATGTTTCCTCGTACCAGAGGTAGAGAAAGAGGAAGAGGTGGAGTAATCACATGCTTCACATGTGGAAAGAATGGGCACAAGTCATTTGAGTGTCCAGAGAAAAAGAAAGAAACTGGAGAAGCTCACATCGCCGAGGCATAGAGGTGAGATGTTGAAGCGGAATATGCATAAGGCGGAAGGTCATTGATGATGCGTAAGGTTCTCTTAACACACGAGAAGGAGGTGGAGGACTCAGCTCAAAGAAACAAACTTTTCATAACTTCTTGCAAAACCAAGGACAGGGTATGCAAGGTTATCGTGGACAGCAGTAGCATAGATAATCTCGTTTCAACTGAGATGGTAGAGAAGCTGGAGCTGGAGACGACTGATCACCCGAGTCCATACAAAGTTTCATGGCTACAGAAGGGACATCAAGTAAATGTCACTAAACAATGTTTAGTTGAATTCAAAATAGGAGGGTATAATGATAAAATACTCTGTGATGTTATTCCTATGGATGTCTGTCATTTATTGCTGGGAAAACCATGGCAATATGACAGGAACATAATTCATGATGGGAAGATGAATATGTATACTCTAGAGAAGAATGGGAGAACACACATGTTGCTTCCAATAAAAGATAAGGAGGTAAAACCAGAAGGGAGAAATAATGTACTCCTCATGAGTGGGAAGGAGCTTCTTACGGAGGTGAAGAAGAAAGAAGATCCACAATTCTTTGTGGTCAGGAAACCAAGGATCGTTTTGACTAGCACGAGAGTAGACGATTTGCTAGGAGAAATTCAGGAACTACTGGAAGAGTTCGCTGACATTGTGGTGGACGAATTACCTCGTTTGTTGCCACCAATGAGGAGTGTGAGTCATCATATAGACCTCATACCAGGAGCTAGTTTGCCGAATAAAGCCGCATACAGGTTGATGCCGCAAGAAAATGAAAAGGTCAAGAAGCAGGTCCAGGAGCTGCTAGACAAAGGATTGGTCAAGGAAAGTTTGAGCCCGTGTGTCGTTCTAATGGTACTCAGTCCAAAAAAAGATGGAGGTTGGAGAATGTGTACCGACTCAAGAGCCATCAACAAGATAACCATCAGGTACAGGTTCCCATTGCCGCGGATGGACGATTTAATGGATTGCTTGAGCAGAGCAAAATACTTTTCAAAGATTGATCTGAAAAGTGGATATCACCAGATTCGCATGAGGGAAGGCGATGAGTGGAAGACGACCTTCAAAACCAACGAAGGACTATATGAATGTCTTGTCATGCCGTTTGGCTTGACAAATGCGCCGAGTACCTTTATGAGGTTAATGAATGAAGTCCTGAGGGAATTCATCGGGAAGTTTGTCATTGTGTATCTGGATGACATATTAATTTTCAGAAAAACAAATGCAGAACATCTGAAGCATTTAGCTAGAGTAATGAAAAAGCTACAGTAGGAGAAGTTGTTGATTAACATGAGGAAATCTTGATTTATGAAGAAAGAACTCATTTACTTGGGATTTATTATATCTACGAATGAATTGAAGATGGATCTAGATAAGGTGGAGGTAATCAAGAATTGGCCATCACCGAGGAACATATTTGAGGTGAGAAGTTTTCATGGATTGGCTAGTTTCTACCAAAAATTCATTAGGAATTTCACTGGAATTAGTGCAGCAATGATGGATATAGTGAAGAAAAGACATAAATCTGTTCACTGGACTGAAGAGGCTGAGAAGAGTTTCAATTTGTTGAAACGGAAGATTACAGAACAACCAATTCTAGTGTTGTCGGATTTTCAAGAGACATTTCAGGTAAAATGTGATGCAAGCGAGTTTTCCATAGGAGCGGTCTTGAGTCAGGAGGACAGACCGATTGCATATTTCAGCAAGAAGTTGAATGCGGAAAAAGAAAAGTACTCCACATATGATAAGGAATTCTATGCCATCATACAGGCACTAAAAACATGGAGGCACTATTTGATTCCAAAGGAATCTGTTTTATATAGTGATAACCATGCATTACAATTTGTGACTCAACAGGAAAAGTTGAATCAGAGGCATGTTAAGTGGGTTGAGTACATGCAGAATTTCAGTTTTGTAATTAAGCATATTTTGGGTACTACTAACAAAGTGGATGATGCTTTGAGCAAGAAATGTTTGCTGATGCAGGAGTTCAAAGTCAGGACGTTAGGCTTTGATGATCTCAGGGACATGTATGCAGATGATTAGGATTTTAATGAAGTGTACAGAGCGGCTGAGAACCCATTTCTCAGAGATAGAAGCCAATAGATAGAGTATGTGATCCAGGAAGGATTGTTGTTCAAGGGAAATCAATTGTGTATTCCAAATTGCTCCATGAGGGAGAATCTGTTAAAGGAGAAACACAGCGGAGGCTTGGCAGGGCATTTTGGTCATGAAAAGACATTTGCAAAGCTGAGCGAGTCATACTTTTGGCTAGGGATGCGGTCATAGGTCAAGCGGTTTGTAAACAGATGCAGAATTTGCCAACATTCAAAGGGAAGAAAGCAGAATGCAGGATTCTATCAACCATTACGCATACCCGAGAAGCCGTGGGATGAAATTGCCATGGATTTCATATTGGGATTGCCAAAGATGCAAAGAGGATATTATTCGATCTTTGTGGTAGTGGATAGGTTTTCCAAGATGGCACATTTTATCCCATGTCATAAAACCAGTGATGCGACGCACATCGCGAATCTGTTTTTCAAAGAAGTCATTCCACTTCACGGCTTACCAAGGAGTATTGTCTCGGACAGAGATACACAGTTCTTAACACACTTTTGGAGGACATTATGGAAGAAGCTGGGGACTAACTTGTTGTTTAGTTCAGCTTATCATCCTCAGAAGAATGGAAAGATAGAAGTGGTGAGCAGAAGTTTGGGAGATTTGCTGAGGAGCCTGGTGGCGGAGCACCACAGCAGTTGGGACAATGCATTGCTGCAGGTAGATTTTGCGTATAACGACTCAGTGAATCGGAGCACAGGCCGGAGTCCATTCCAGATTGTATATGGCATGCAGCTGAGAGGAGTTTCTGAATTGAGAGATTCAGAACAGACTGCTACTAGGAGCGCTAGTGCAGAAGAATTCGCGGAGGCGATGAAAGAACTTCACAGTCGAGTGAAGGATCGACTGCGGAATTCAAGTCATGAGTATAAGTGGAGAGCAGATCAACATAGAAGACAACTTCAATTTGAGGTTGGTGATTTGATTCTAGCGCACTTGAGAAGAAAAAGGTTCCCGAGAGGAACATACAATAAATTGAAAATGAAGAAAATCGAGCCATGTAAGGTCTTGAAGAAATTGGGGGAAAATGCTTATGAGATCGAGTTACTGGATGGGATCGGAATATCTCCGATATTCAATGTCGCAGATTTATATCCATATAAAACTGAGGAAGCAGGAACAGAAGGTGAACAACCAGGGGTTCAGTGGCAGAAGCAGATGCGGATTGCAGAGAAACCACATATGGAGAACATATCGGACAAGAGAGTCAGTAAGAAGATCAGGAGGAAAGAATACTATGAGTATCTGGTCAAATGGAAGGGCCATCCAGTGGAAGATGCCAGTTGGGAGAACGAAGCAGAAATACGGAAGCATGGATATACTGTGAAGGAGCTCATGGACAGGAGCCCATGAAATTTTTCAAGCGAGGGAGTATGATGCAAGAGCATCCCTCACATCAAGCGAGCCAGCGCAGAAGCGGAAGACAGTTGGAAAGCATCCAGCACAAATTTTTGAAAAACACCTTGGAACTGTTGCGCAAACATTAAATGAGGAAATTTATGAAGGAGTGCCTTGGTATATTGTAATCAGACCTTGAGTGCCCCACTCTCATCTGAAGTAGATGGAGGCATTTATAGTAGTAAATGTAAGTAGGTAGAATTGAATTCATAGATTAGACAGTTTTAGAAAGGAGGGAAAACATATATAGACACCCTCATTGTACATTGTAGCATTAGCATGATTATTTAAGCAGGAAGAGCACAGGATAATAGCAGAGAGCTGTAGAAGAACATCCATGTATAGATCTTGAATTAATAGAAGAAGTTGATTCAAATCCATGGTTTTGTGTCTGTTCTCTGTGTGTTGATGTTAAATGATGTGCTCATGAGTGTTTGTTTTCTTGTTATGCATTTGCTTTATTGTTGTGTATGTGATTTCATGTTTGAGTTTGAAATCTGAGGGGAAGAAGAAATGAGTTTCAATTGTTTCTCTATCTGAGTGAGGATTCCTGCAAGGAGTGCAGTCGAAAACGTACGCAAGGAGTACGTTGACGGAGGCTCAAATAGTTTAACTCTTGTTTTCATTCACCCAGAAGTGAAATTGGGTTGTAGGAGCCGTGCAAGGAGTGTGCAATCTAAGGAGAGTCTCAGTTGTGAATCTAAGAAGAAGCTTTGAAGGACTACTACTGCAGGTGTGCGCAGGGTCGAAGAAACCCAAACACTTGAAGTGTTTGCAGGTTGCCGCAAGGAAGGCATGCAAAGGGTTCTCTTTTTCTAAGAAACTAAGAAGTTGGAGAAAGCTCAAGAGGGATAGAACCTTCAGAACCTAAGGAAGGATTGCACAGGGAGTTCGTGCTGTGGAGCATCTAAATCCAGTGTTGCGGGATTGCATGCAGGAGGACGAGTGAGCGCAGAGGAACACTTGGTTATTTTCAAGAAATCCTCAAGGAGGAAGAAATTGACGGTCAGGATCTCGTGGAGGGGATTCGTGAAAAATATGCCAGCCGTCAGATCCACCAGAGTAACGAGGAGGTTACGGCCACACCAAGAGGTTAAATCTCGGGAGGATTGTGAGCCGTAAGATCGTTGTTGGGTTGCCTGTTATCCATTCGATCAGGAAGAAGTTGAACTGGGGTTAAGTCTTAGTGAGCAGAGGAAAGTCCCGGAGAGGTATCGGGATATTGAGGCATCGGGGTTTCAGAATTCAAGAGACCCGAGACCTTTCGAGTCTCGAAACACCGAGGAAGTCATAGTCGTGGATCTTAGGGTGGACACGCGTCAGAAGATCCGAGAGGAGTCGGGGTTCGGCACTTCATGAACCCCGAGGCCAAAGAAAACGTTGCATCAGGAATCGCGATCTCGCGATGTCCGAAAAGGCGACGAGGGGATAGTGATGTGGAAGAGTCAACCCTCACGTGCATCGGGAATTAGCGTTTCATGATTCTTGGGAACCATAGCAACGGGAATCGCGAAACTCCAAAACATGATTTCCTGACAGGCTAAAAGAGTGGGCCACGGAGGAGTCGGCGTGGAAGACAGGTGGCGTACTGTATCGGGGTTCGGGAAAAGGTAAGTCCCAAAAACATTGGTGTTAGGATTCGTGATCCCATGAAGTCCAAAGTCCCGACGAGGTGACGGGATCGTTGAATAGTCAACCCGCGTGTGCATCGGAGTATTGGCACATTTGGACTCGGGGTTCAGTAAATCCATTTGTTTGACATCGCGAGTGGCAAAATCACGATAGGAGAATTCCCGATAAGGTATATGACTGCAGTCATATAAGAGAAGGTCGTGTGGACTAAAGGCTTAGCCAGGGGGGGCTAAGGTAGCAGGGGAGTGTATCGGTGTATCGGGGATCGGGGACCAGTGAGGTGAGTTGTTTTGGACATCGCAACTACTGAAATCCCAATAGGAGGAGCCCTGATAGCAAGAAAAAGGTCAGCGTTGACTCGCATCGGATTTCGGAGAATCGCGAGACACAAACCACATGACCACAGGACTCGTGAAACTGCAAAGTCCGATTTCCTGATCGTTAAGGGAGATCTTTTGGAGAACTGTTGTGGGTGCGGAAAATTCCCGATAGGGAATTAGAAGAGCTTTTCAGTTCTTCGGGCCGAGGAAGGAGGTCCTGTGAGAGGACGTGCCTGAGGGAGCACCTGTGTCAATAAGAAAAGAGATAGGAAGAATAACACAAATATTCAGTGAACAATATCTTCTATTAAATAATGAAATAGGTTGAAATTGTAAAACTACAGAACTAAAACTTGCTCGAATGGTGGTAGCTATCTCTGAGAAGAGATGTGGCTGCTACGTGCATCCTTCTGATAAAAATGGATTACAATGAGGCTCCATAGGCCCTTTTCATATTACTCATGAATTCCAAAACCCTAGGCATCCAAAAACCTAACCCTAGAAGGTGAAATGCCAAAAGTCATGTGGGCCATATGGGTAAGTTTGTGTAGTTTGGTACCTCAACTTCCTAGGGTCATAACTTTTGCATACGACCTCCATTTTAGGCGTGTGATAGCCCGTTGGAAAGGTATTTTAGAGAGCTACACATTATGTCTTTGTACTATGACTTAGTCTATAGTATGATTGTGGCGAGTCAAAAAAACAATGTTTAGGGCCTCAAAACAACCCTGAAAGTACAACAAGATGTGCTGACATGAAAACATGCAAAATAGGCCAATTGGATTAGGTGAAAGGCCACCCGTATCCACCTAGAGAATGTGTGAGGCTTTAGGCAACCCCAAAAGTGTATAAATCACAATTATAAATAAGTACAGAAGGACGTGTTGAAAAAAAACAGACACGAGGAGCTAGTTGGAATAGGTGAGTGGCAGCAAGATGTGTTGACATGAAAACATACAAAATATGCCAGTTGGATTAGGCGAGAAGCCACCCGTATCCACTTGGAGAATGTGTGAGGCTTTAGACAGCCCCAAAAGTGTAGAACGTACAATTATAAAGCAATATAGAAAGACGTGTTGAACAAAAACGGACACAAGGAGCCAGTTGGAATAGGTGGGTGGCCACCAATATCCATCGGGATCAAGGTAACCTTATTATGAAAGACAACTTAGTATGCAACTGTCTTTTGTTTTGGGAAGAAATAAACACTATAAAACATTTAATGCTATGTATGTTGGGTGTGCATTGTTGGATTTAAAGTTATTTATATCCAAGAATGCAGACCCCAACATACAAATCATTAAATGCTCTTCAAGTGAGTACTTATTGCTTGCATTTTATTTTTATTTTTTATCTTTACCTCCAATGCAATCCCTAGAACTATAAGAAGCCATGTGACTGCTATAAAAAATGACAAGGTGGAAATGAATTAAGAAAATGTCATGGTTTATGTCTCCTTCCATGGTAATACTTTTTCATTTGGTCCTTCTTGGCATTTTCCTTTATCGGAATCATGATTTCTCTCATTCCTAACAATAGATTCCATAGTCACCTACCTCAAGTGTGGGAGGACATGCAATTTGTCACTTTTAATGATGTAGATTTCTAAATCACATATTGATTAACTATATCTTCATAACACCGAAGGCATTTTTTGAAGGGGAGGGCATCTCTTAAATTTCCGTTGTCTCTCCATGTCCAATTAAGAACTACCACCTATTGACACATTGAAAACCACCACATCATCATGTCTTTGGGTTCAACCATGATCAACTTCATCATCCTCATCTGCCATAGACTCCAAACTATTATTGTTACTAATCAAGGTCATTTCGTTGGCTTATATCCCCTCTTATCTTGAATCAAAGAAGCCATATCTCACTAAAGCATGCATAGTTCATAAAGTGTGATTATTCAACACTCAATGTGGCCCTTGTGTTCATTGTGACTTCACTGTGGTCATCGTTAGTTATAGGATATGCCCTAGTAAGGTTGATAGGGCCTCATAACTTGTGTGATAGGGCTCATTATGAGTAGGCATATCAACAACGAACTAATAGGGAGAAACAAAACCATATGATAATCAATCAACTTAATGTCATTACAAGTTGCTTACTTGCAACTTGGTTGAATGTATTCCTTTCTTATGCTAATGGGATCAATGCTTATCCTTTTGACACATATATACTATTTATAGTGAATCATATCCTAACATTCATACCACTACATTATATGATGGACATATTTGTAATCGAGGTCATAAAGAAACCAATGAACATCAATTCTCCAAACAGAATAATATGAAATCTATGGACTAACCCAAGTTTATATTATTTGTCACTTGCATAAATGTTTTTTTGTAGCCTCAAACCCTTCCCCAATTATCATTCTATGCTATGATAGGGAGGGACCAATAATGTCTCTTCTTCTATGTTTTGAACATCATTCTATACATGATAGTAGAAGGCATGACCAATAACCTCTTAAAAATTAAGATATAAATTCATAATCAATGGCTTTATTGTAAGGTTGCAAGTTGCACACACATGGGGATTCTTAT
>JASDQU010375021.1:74151-85229 GCA_032191745.1 Picea mariana | reverse complement strand
CAAACAGAGTCATTTGCAAACTATCAAAAGGATATTCAGGTATTTAAAAGAAACAATGACTTATGGTCTGTGGTATCCCAAAAATCAGAATTTTCAATTAACTGCTTACTCAGATGCAGATTGGGCAAACTGTGTCGATGAGAGAAAAAGCACCAGTGGAGGAGAATTCTTCCTGGGTGATTCTTTAGTAGCATGGCTTAGTAAAAAACAAGGTTCCATTTCTTTATCAACCACATAGGCAGAGTACATTACTTCTGCTACCTATTGTACTCAGGTATTATGGATGATTCAGACACTTGTAGACTTAGAGGTAAAATACACTGCACAGATCCCAATTCATTGTGATAACACTAGTGCCATCAGTGTGTCTAAAAATCCTGTATTCCACTCCAAGATCAAGCATATTCCCATAAAATATCATTTTCTGAGAAAGCAGGTCACCAATTATATTGTTCAGGTCAATTACGTTCCACTACAAAACAAATTGCAGACATCTTTACTAAATCCCTAGCCAAGACACCATTTGAATATCTCAGATAGAAGTTGGGTGTCATCCTGTCTCACATATAAGAGAGTCCATCCTGTTAGGGGGAGTCCTGTATTGGTTGCATATCTGATACCTCCTAAAATTAGTGCAACAGCTCAGGGGGAGTGTGTTTTCTTTGACATTGATGTCAAAGGGGGAAAAAAGAACAGGGGTGCCTTTCTTTCCATCAATGCCAAAGGGGGAGATTGTTGGCATGTTTTACAGACAGTGTATTCTTGTCATTGATGGAAAGTACAACAACAAAGATGGAAGAAAACGTGCAAAGGATTGTAGGCAAGTCATTGATGACAAGATCAGAGTAAGCATCGATGAAAAACAGGAACAAGGTAAGCTCAGGAGTAATTAGCGCAGATTCGATCGCAGTGCCTAAGCTCGGGAGGAGAAGCGTCAGTGATCATTGGATCCCAATTAAATTCCCGAAATAAGGAGGAATGTTAGATCTGATTGTAAACAAGAAGAACGCGCAGAAGAGGAGGACAGATCTAAGGCGTTAGATCTGAGCGTAAGATCCAACCATCGTTGGATCAGGGAGAAACATCACAAAGTGGTGAAATCACGAGAAGATCTGGGTTGTAGGATCTCGGGTATCTACGAAGGATCAATAGTCGTTAGATATGGTGAAGTTGCAAGGAAGATAAGTCCAAGAGTCATCCAACTCTCCAAAACTGTGAAGGAATCATGGCCATCCATCGAGGACAGTCGTGGACCATTGGATCAAGAGGATGCATGGAGAAAGATCAGAGCACCACAAAGACTCCATTTCAGAGTTTCGCAGGTTATGAAATTCAAAGGAAAGAGGTTCAAACTTGCAATATGCGAATTCACAAAAAGATTTGGACCGTTAGATCACCAAGAATTGTGGACCGTTGATTAGGCATAAAGAATGTCTGTGAAGTGTTGAAATCATGACAAGATCTGGACTGTTGGTTCCATAAGACACGTGGAGAAATATTGTCATGTCGCTGACTGGAAAGTCAAAGGAATGGGGTTCCCTAACCTCTCAAATTTACGATATGCGAAATCGCGAAACAATCTTAACTATCAGATCAAGGTTTGATCTGGACCGTTGATCAGACTCCATATCGGAGTCTCGGCGATCGTGAATTGGAGTGATGAGAACCTCCATCTAAGGAACAGTGAGATGGGATATCGCGAAAAGATCAGGACCATCAGATCACCAAGAACGTGGAACGTTGATTTGAGCTCCATCTCGGAGTTTCGCCTATCGCGACTTGGAGTGACGAGAACCTCCATCTAAGGAATTGCGAGATGCAAATTCACGATGAGATCTGGACCATCAATACACCAAGATTCTATAACGTTGATCTAAGATCCATCTCGGAGTCTCGCCTATCGCGACTTGGAGTGACGACAACCTCCATCTAAGAAATTGCGAGATGCGAATTCACAATGAGATCTGGACTGCCAATTCATCGAGATCATGGACCGTCGATCAGGGTCGATGTAGGTCATAAGTTCACAAAAATACCGAAAAGGTGAAATGGATGTAGCCTGTGGTCACATCGGTGGAAGATGGGGGAAGGAGCTAGTGCAGACAAGCTCCTTTTCAGAGTTTCAGGGATCACGACTAGGAGTGTCGAGACACTTGGTCACACGAATGTCGAAATGCCGAAATGAATGCAAGATCCCATGGAGCCAATCCAATGGTGCATGTGAATTTGAGTATGATCGAAGGGATAATGTTGCTCTTCATAGTGTAACTGCTAGAAGCCATTGATGGTTTCTGCCAAAAGATTCGAAGAGACTTCTGGGTGATCGCTAGAGGAGCTGAAGAGTCTCCAAGCTTCTTCCAGTGAATGAAGACTATTCTTAGAGGGGATTGACAGATGGATGAGTGTTGAAGTCTGTAACTGAAACATAAAGGATAAGCTCGACTGTGCTAGAGAAGATGAGTAGTCTCAACTGCCATACTGAGGAATCTTAGTTGAACACCCAATTTTTGTTTGCATGCGGCCATTTTTTTTTTCTTACTTTTTCATTTTTTCTTGCATTATGAGTTTAGTTTCGGAAACAGTGTTGTGAGTGCATTGATCTTCTTGGACAAATCTTTCTTTTTTGAATTAGATATCTGTTTTGATTTGAAAAGGAAAGGACTGAAGTTTATTCTTCTATTAGTAGTCTTTACAATAAATTTTGTGCATTCAAATATTTGTTGAAAAAAGAGAAAATTGGAAAATTTAGTAGCATTGATTGTTTGGAATCAATGTCATTCAAAGATTGAAGAAATTGTGTTTTGTAACTTTTTGTATTCTAGAAAGAGAAACCTTCTCCCTTGTGTAATTAGAGTTCATCAAAAAAAAAGATTGCATCTCATCTCTATTTGCATTTTGTTGGGTAAAGGTCAACAAATTCATCAGTTTCATCTTCGTTTCCCTTTTTGAGTAAGCAACAACCATTAAAATTCAGTGTAATTTTAAAATCTACCTAGAAACTTTTATTTTCTAGAATTTTTATACACCAAAATTAGCTAGGATAACGCTTTGGAATAGGTTGTGAGACACACTCTCCAAAGCATCAAAACACACAATATTATCTTGTGATAGGGAGAGTTTAAATCCACTTGCTACTTTTTTTCTTGGGAAGCCCTTCTAACACAAGGGTCAATCACGAGGTCATGTTGGGGCTGACAGAGTTACTCACCCTACTTTGTTGGTCTTAGGGTAGAGATTGTGCATATTATTGGGGGTAACTTGAGAATAAAATCTTGTGTGGACCTTCTTGAGACGATTTCGGGCTTAGATACCCTGCCCTTGTGCGTGGATCGACTGTCGACTGCTTCCCCATGCATCATTGTCGTAATTGGTAACCTTAGTGGCCTACCCCTTTAGAGTCTTTACATGAGGTGACTGTGGAGGGGTAAGTCTTCAAGTTACCTGGAATCGACGTTGGCCAAACTCACTCAGGATCCTTAGAGGGTATACCCACGATTATATGTGGGAGCTTGCACTAGGGTGTAAGTCTCTTAAGCAGGTCATCAACGTAAATTTTCCACTCGCTTTATCCCAACCCCTTCTTGTATTGATTTCACGTTGGATTTCATCACTAACTAGTGACTTGGAAATAATAAGGTTTGCTTGCATGTGTGATATCTAGATTTTATTAGTGAGTGATGTTTGTTTCTCTAGTTGGCCATATATTTCTTTCATTCTTTATTTGGTGTGGCCAACATCGACCCTCACCGTTCACGTAGGATGAAAGGGTTACCTCCAAAGATCCAGAAGAATACACTCCTTTGCTTCCTAATTCACCAGAGGGTCCTTCTCCTGAAGGAGAAGTCAATAACGACGCGTCCTCTAATATTGGAAGTGCTACTCCATTGGTAGAATCAACACTTCCTGTAAATCTGTTATTGATTGTTATACAAGATCCAATTTTTCTCTGAATAAACTCATCAGGATACATTGTTCCTGAAGACTATACTAGAATATCTACCAGAACTTACGCAAATTCTGGTGTAGACGATCCACCCTTTCAGGGTGAATCGTTTAGAATTTTGGTTCATACTGCTGGAATTTTTAATCCTAGCTCAGTCCCCGTTCATTCTTTTTAGAGGACATTCTTTTTAGAGGACCTCCTCGAAACACGATATTTTTTATAAACTAGGAATGAGCCCAAATAAACCTAATCATGACATACACATGTGACTTCCACTACTTATACAATACCTTTATATCATTTTACTGGCATGACCAATAATGTTGTTACGGTTTCAGACTAGTTGTTGGTTGGTTCTCATACAATTATTCCCCTCCAGCTCACTAGCTCTACCATGGTCCCACAAGTCACACATGTTCTTGTCGGAAGTTCGGTCATGACTCAAGATCCTATTGGAATGCCACTTCCAAGTATATCAAGTTGATCACTTCCACTTGGGTACAATGCTCTGAATACTTCTATTACTAATCCTGCCCAGAGTCCATCCGAAGGGCCTAATCTTTTTATTCCACCTGGGTATAATGATGCTAGCGGTTTTGTTCCTACACCTACCCAAGTTTTCTCTAGAGGGCCTAGAATTCCTCCTCCACCTAGAGAATCTAATTGTCTGGGCCCAAGTATCTCCAATCAAGTTGGCGACACCAGTCATTCTATCGCTTCTGGTTTTCAAATTCTTATTGGAGGCCAACCTCAAGTTGGGGGGCAACCTCAAGTTGGGGGGCAACCCCAAGTTGGGGTTTGTAACCCAGTGTATAGTAAATATACACCTGGATTACAATATAAACCTTGGAATTTTCCATTCCAAGGAAATCAACAACCACCTGGGGGGAAACTCCTCAAGTAAATTCTTTTGTACCCCCTAATACCGGACAACCATATCCAGGCTCTGTAAATCCTACCTGGGGCCAATCTTTTCAGTCTAATGCTCCTTTCTGTAATATCCCTAGGCATAACCTAGTTGTAAATGTAAATACAAATGTACTTAATTTGGTGAGTTTCTTGATATCATTTTTGTATGCAACTTTCATGGGATAGTGTGTGCATGTGCTGCGCAGTAAAATGAGGAAGTGTGCACATTCTAGGATACCGCGTGCAACAACTTAAGTGCGATCAGTTTTGAGGCCAGGGTGCCTTTGTGTGTATGATGTGTTTGATAGGCTCGTGTGATCCAGGTGGATATTGGTGGCCACCCAACTTTTCCAACTGGCTCAAAACAATTTTCTGGCAATTTTGGTAATTTACTATTTTTAGTCGTTTTTCGGGTCCTGAAACTTCCGGAGCCGTTTTGAGGCCCTAAATGACATTTTTTTAGGAAAACAGGGAGCAATATGGAATTTTGTAAGATCCCTAGCCACCCACAAGCTGGGGCATGCACATTCAAGCCCGCCCTTGTACTTCTTTATCTTACCGATACCATTTTAAAATTTAAGGATGCATACAAGAAAAGACTTTAACGACATGCATAACAATAGTTAACAAGCATGCATAGTCTAAAGATTCAATTAAATGATAATTAAATATACAACGGAAATTCATTCATATACATGTAAATGATATCATAACAGAGAGCACTTATCTTGATGAAAGATGACACCAACTGGCTACAGACCAAGGATGTTCCACCCAACCATAGACACCACTGCTCCAAATCTCAATAACAATGTCACCCCCGAGCCAGGGCTATGAATCCACAAGGATGGTTTCAGAGTGTACTTGGGTTCCCAAACCAGTCAGATGTCAATCTCTCATAGTTTTCCCAACACCCAAAACAATCCAAGTACCCAACTCTCTTCTCCCCAACCCATACTGCCCAAGAGAATGGACCTCCACCCTTCTCTGCCACACAGTCCCTCAGGAAGTATTTCTCCTTTATTTTGGGGCCTCCAGCACAACTGGTCCAGAATCTCAATGATGAAACTCTCAAGACTCGTAGTTGTGAGAAAAACAGGGCATAGGCCAACGCATCTCAGACATGTAGGCCTCAAGTCACGACTGGATCACACCAGTGACCACTACAACCAACTATCCTGTGGCTAATTCTTTAGCAGTTTGTCTCCCTTTCCCAAGCAAAGACACAGATGAGGATGGATCAATGGATGGGTAAGTGGGTGCATGAAAGTGTGTGAGGGAAATAATGGTATGAAAATGAAGAAGGGAAGGAGCGGACAAGCCAATGACCAATGACCCATGACCAACGACCCACTACCAACAACCCACGACCAACCCCACAATCAGACCAGGGATGGGTTTAAGTATCTCTTGTGGGGAATCAAGAACCTCCTGGCCTTCCCCAAGAAGATCACGTAATTGATCCCCTTTTTTAGAAAAAAAGGGTAATTAGAATATGAATAAACACTTAGTCCCTCAAGCCCCCTCTCTTGTGGAATCATAGCCCCCTATAACTCTAGTCTTTGTCCGTCTAACAACCAACGATGTGTTTATTATTAATAATGATAAAAAAATTACATTTCTTGGGAACACTAGCCTTTTAATAATTCTTTGGGAACTCAGGCCTCTTAGCATTGTAACAATACATTATTTAAAATGGGGGTTCAAAACCTGGGGTGTTACATCCCCTACCCCTTATTTTGGCACTCTCCTGAGTGCATATACAAAATAGAGATCAAAATCACAAATTTATTCAAAAATCTGTGGGTACTCTGCCCGCATGGCATATTCATGCTCCCCGGTAGCATCTTCAGGACCGTAGTAGGTCCACTAAACTTTTACCATCTCTATAACTCGATTCCAAAGCATTTTGACTTTTTTGTCCAATACTCGCACTGGCTGAACCTGAAAATCTCCCTCTGTCTCTACCTGAATCAGACGCCAATCAATAACATGGTTAGGATCATGTACATATTTCTTTAATAAAGATACATGAAATACATTATGCACATTCATGGAAGTAGGCAATGCACGCATGTATGCAGCTGGCCCTTTTCTGTCCAATATTTCAAATGGACCACAGAATCTGGTTGCCATCTTTGTACAACTACCCAATTTCAAAGAGATTTTCTTGGGCTTCAGTTTCAAAAGTAAATGCTCCCCTACTTCAAATTCTCTAACTGGCTTGTTCTTGTTTGCATAAACTTTCTGTCTATCATGAGCTACCTTTAAATTCTGCTTGATCTTGACCACCTAGTCTTCCATGTCCTTGAGCAGCTTCAGCCCAAGTACCACTCTATCTGTTGGGTTGTCTCAACTTACTCGAGTATCACATATCCTACCATACAAGGTTTAAAATGGGATAATTCTCAATGAAGCTTGATACACATTATTATATGCAAATTCAACCAAGTGTAAGTAATCTTCCCACTTAGATGGCTTATCCATCACATACATTCTCAGCATGTCTTCAATTATTCGATTGACTCTCTCTATTTTCCCATCTATATGGGGATGATATGTTGTGCTAAAGTTTATATTTGTGCCAAATCCTTTAAACAATCCCCTCCAAAAATTGGAGGTAAACTTCGTATCTTTGTCCGAGACAATTGTCCTAGGTATCCCATGCAACCTAGCAATTTTCTTCATGAAAATTTCTGCAATATTAGTCGTTGTATGCATTGTCTTCACAGTCACAAAATGGGCACCCTTTTTTAATTTTTCAACCATCGACATGATTGAATCATGTTGCTTATTCGTTCTAGGTAATCATGTGATGAAATCCATGGTGATCACTTCCCATTTCTTCTCTGGGATTGAAAATGGTTGTAGCAAACCTATTGGGTGCCTATGCTCAACCTTCACCCTCTGTCATTCCATACATCGAGCGATGTAATAAAAACAATTCTTCTTCATTCCTAGCCAAACGAACTAGCTTCTTACTGCTATAATTGTTTTCTAGTAACCAGGATGTCCAACATAAGGAACATCATGCATTTCCTTCAATACCAAATTCCTCAGTTCTATGGAACTAAGAACATAGATTCTATTTTTATGCATGAGTAATCTATCTTCCTTTATCATTTTGTAACATCCCCAACCACCCACGGGCCAGGGCACGCTACCTTCAAGCCCGCCCTTGGACTTATTTCTCTTACCGATACCTTTTTAAAATTTAAGGATGCATAAAACAAAAGACTTTAACGACATGCACAATAGTAGTCAACAAACATGCATAGTCTAAAGATTCAATTAAATGATAATTAAATATACAATGGAAATACATTCATATACATGTAAATGATAACATAAGAGAGAGAACTTATCTTGATGAAAGATGACACCAATTGGTTGCATACCAAGGACATTCCACCCAACCTTAGATACCACTGCTCCAAATCTCAACGATAGTGTTGCCCCTGAGCTAGGGATATGAATCCACAAGGAAGGCTCTAGAGTGTACTTGGGTTCCCAAACTAGTAAGCTCTCAAGATCTCATAGGTTTCCCAGAACCCACAACAATCTAAGTACCCAACTCTCTTCTCCCCAACCTGTACTGCCCAAGAGAATGGACTTCCACCCTTCTCTACCATGCAGTCCCTCAAGAAGTCCTTCTCCTTTTTTTTCTATTATACATCTCCTTGTTGTAAGTTTTCCTTTATCTGTAGGTAATTTTGGTCTGTAACAAGACCATCTAAAATTCTTCTCTTCAAGTCTGACTGATGCATACTGACAACAGTAGCATGCATGATATGAACTCTTCTACTAAGTGCATCGAAAAATTTATTCTCCTTTCCCTTGATATGCTTGATATCAAAGTTGTTACACGTCAAAATTACTCACTTTGATAGTGTCGCAAGTGTCGTCATTACAAAGGTCTCAAGTGTCGCATTTTGCTCACAAGGTAGAAAGTGTCGCATGTTTCTCACAAGTGTCGCAAGTATCAAGGAAAGCATATTTCCATGATGCCTATGTTNCCCCTTACACTATCTCGGAGCGCCGACACTCCCCCTTACACTGTCAGGGAGTGTTATAATGCTCCCCTGGCCCTTTTGAGGGAGCGTTATAGATTTTGAGAGCGCTGGCGCCTCCCTAAAGCCTACAAGGGAGCGCTACAATGCTCTGATGGCCCTTTTGAGGGAGCGCTACCTATTCTGGGCGGTTGTTAAGCTGTTGAGATGAATGGGGGAAGCATCTTTTCATTCTTGGAAGGAAGTTGGATTTGAATCCCTAGTCCAACCATGATCCTAGGGCAGATCCTCAACTGAAGGAGGAAAATCCTCACCTTCCCCAAGGATATCTCAAGATTTTTTAGCCTCTCCAAGGCTATATAAGCAAGCTTTCTAATGGTTAAAGGGGAGGGAAAAAGGAGAATCACACCAAACTTATGATCTCATAAGTGGTGCTGAAGAGGGGAAGAATTGAATATATGAAACTTATGATCTTGAAATAAATTGACAGTCAGCCAAAGGAGTGTGATCAGTGAAGCTGTTGTTATCTATATTGTGGAGCTTTCAGGCAAGGGTTAGACGAAAGGGACTTGACGAAGCTATTGCATTCGCATCTACAATTGTAAGTACTGTTGTCATTATTCTCATTAATATGACATGCTTGGCCTGTTTCTTTCTAGTTTGTGTCTGATGTTACATGAACTTATCATTTAGTGATAGATCTGTTTTCAAGCTAATATCAATAGAGTAGGAAGTGGTCATGTCTTGTTTTGTCCGTAGAACTCAACGAGGAGCAAAGAATTAGAGCACAACTCGGAGCGTGCAGGGAAAAACGTCGATAATAGGTACTTCTATCATCCTTCCTTCTTATGTGTTAGTTTAGATAGATTCGAAAGAAATTCAGTGTCCACGTTAATCATTTTTCTGTCTAGGGTTAAGGTCAAGCCTTAGAGGTGATGTACTTGTCCACAGGGAGATTTTCCTACAACAGAAACTGGCGACTCCACTGGGGAGATAGCCTCAAATCGAAACCTCTTGTTTGGATTTTTCTCCTCATTGACCTTGTTCTATCCCTTGATCATTTTAGATCTGGTTCACCCCTATTTGATTTGTTTCATGAGCTGATTGGCTCCTTACCTCATCATACTCAGCTTTATTGTCAAGTTTGAATCCCATTTTTCAGAATTTTTTGACATTTCTGGGGCTTTGAGACCCTGGCGCCCTTGTCTTGGTGTTAACAAAGTGCCAGCGCTCCCCCATACCTTTCCACAGAGCGCTATAATGATCCTTGCCTTTGGCAACAGAGCGCCAGCCTCTTTTTGGCCAAAAAACCCTCCAGAATTGCCTTGTCTAGGGTTTGCCTCTGTGTGTCTTCTCCTGAGTGATCTAGTGAGTCAATTTCTCTTCCTTTTCAGCCTTAACATCTGTCCTCTTTGAAGAATAAGCACCTTGTTAATTGGATCTTGCAGCCTTCTTCACTATTTCCATTGAGTTTTTCTTGTTGAGTGAAGTTCGAAACCTATGTATTGTTCTCATATTCTCATCAGCTGAGTTAAAAACCCTGGTGAAGGTCATCAAAGGCCTACAGACCTCTCTGTCTTGATTCCAGTCAAGGTCATTGTTCTTCAATTTTTGCTTTTGGGTGTGAATTTGTTTTTTCTCTTTGATTGTTTCTTTTTCTTTCACTTTTTCGTTTCGATTGCTACGAAAGGGTGTATTGTTTGTGTGACTTTTGCTTGTGCCAGTTTGGTTTTCATTCATATAAGAAAGATAATTAGCAAGACGAGCATTGTGTCGTATTGATCATCATTCATACGCAAACAATAAAAGGTATCTTCATGATTGATTGAGCATATTAGAAGGCATTTAAGAAGTTTTTGCATTGCATTAGGATTTGATTAAGAAAATAATCATTTGAGGGCATTCCATAGTTGTGCTTGTTAGTGAAAGAACTCTCTCTCTCCCTTAGCTAGATGTTCATCGAAAGGAAATGATTGCTTATCATGTTTGATGCACTCTTTGGTTCTGAGTCATAATTCCATTCATTTCACTTCCATGCACCCCTTTGCGTAAAGAACAACCACTAAAATCAACGCTAATTAAAAGTTATCTAGAACATTTTCTTTTCTAGGGTCCTCCACCAACAGTAGACTAGGTTTAGTACTTTGGATTAGGGCTGTGAGCATAACTCTCCAAAGTTTTCAAAACAAACAGTAACATCCCGAGTTAGGGAGAGT
>JASDQU010375021.1:2565-15173 GCA_032191745.1 Picea mariana | reverse complement strand
TTTTTGATTTTTTTTTTCTTTAGAAAAGATGAATTTCTTTAGGGGTGTTTTTTTTCCAATTTAATTATTTTCTTAACGTAAATTAAAATAAAAATTTAGTTAATACATAAATTATCAAGTAATGACACTTTTAGATTTAGGAGTCTATTTTCAGTGTTTTATTTGTGACAATGTGTTGAGCACTCAACACACCCTAAAAGATTTTATGAATTTTTTTTCTCTTTTTGGGTACCACTTGTTTTCTTTTGTTCTTCTTTTTGAATTGAGTCTATTGTGGATGGATCAATTTTTTTTTTTCATGTTTCATCATCGATCAAGTTGGATTTACTTGAACTTGTCAAAGTGAAACCTTTGTGTCTAAAAAGAACTTGGCATTTTAACTAAGAATCTTCCGCTAAAATTGTGATCCACGTGCTTATGATCGACGTTGGCAAAATCCGAGCTAGTAAAATGACCACATAGTAACAATAATCGTCGATGTATCATCGACATCGGTAACAAATGGAGTAGATTTGCGCTGGTTGTTCGCAAAGAAGATTAAGGAAATGACCGATTACCCATCGACATCGACGAAATATGAGAGGGCTAAACATTGACATGGGTTGTGATAAACTTCCGATAGTCTATTACTGATACATTTGTTCGGGGTCGGTGAAGTCTCAAAGATTTAAATCATGGAAAATTTCCACATTGACACATCGTCGATCACCAATACTGGATGCATTTTTGGCATCGACAAGTTTCCAGGGGGGTAATCTGGGAACACTTCTTTAAACTTATCGTTGATCGTCAATCCTTGAGAATTTTTCAGCATCGACAGGGTAGGACCTGTTTGTTAAAAATCTTATCTAATGAAAATCCCTGATTCTGAATAACACTATTAAACAAAGACACCAATCTCAAACGCCATGTGCCTTTGCCACATAGGCGTTTCATACGACCTAGTTTCATCTCGAGTCACCTTAGGTTTCCCCGTGTCCTAGTCACACTTCCAAGTCATCATTTCCACATTAGCGTTGTATGACAAGATGGATCGATGTCATATTTTTTTCCAAGAGATATCAACAAACATTGTCTAAAGAAAAGCGTCAAATCTCGATCCACTCGTTAAGTTAGCAGAATGATGGGACATTTTTAGCACACAATAAGATCAGATTCTACCATTTAATAGGCCAATTAATGTTTGACTTCGCATACATTGCTAGCCCATGCGTCGATCAAACAACGAGAATTTGAAATTGTCGATGAACCATATTATAGCCCATGCCTTTGCCACCAACTTATGACTGTATTTAATCTTGAGCATTATTCGGATCTGGCGACAGATTTTGTAGAACCACACCTACACTCCAACTTGAATAAATGATGCGTCAAGGTAAGTATTATCTCCATTTAAATAACTAAGATAGCTTCGAACACTTGCATTCTGCACACAAGTTTCTAATTTCCAGAGCAGTCGAAGAAGCGAAGAGAGTGTCTCAAGAGTTGCATTTGATTCTCAGAATTTTAAAACCAAGTTAAGCTAGTGCAAAGAAGAGGTATGTGTTAAATTTTATAATATCGACGGTCACATTCTTATGTATCATCATTCTATCTGCAACACAATGTCTAACGTTGTTCTCTCTGTAGGAAAAAATGCCTCCAAGGAAGCCAATGACCAGATGATCTCCAAGTGCACCAAAATTGAAGGAAGAAGAGATTGGTGAAGGATCTTCTCCCAATGCTGCGAGGAAGTTGGAAGTTTGTCCCAGAGTGGAACTAGTCATCAAAACATCGACTAAGAAGAAATTTTCTCAACCCCCTGCTTTTGGCGATACAAAAGAAACCAATAGATCAAATATAATTCTCCCACAATAGGGATATTTATTCAATAGAATTAACTGGGAAGATTACCCAGAGTTTATCCTCCACAACGACCCAGATGTAAGGGTGCTCGACGACCAGGTTTTTCCGAATATCCGACGGTTGTGCTTGCATATGGTAGCCTTTCAAACTCTAGTCTTTCCCTGCATTAAGACTGTGAGTTGGATAATTTATCATACAGACATGCAGAAGTGCCTAATCAATGATGAGAATGGCGTATATGTTAGATTTTTTTATCTCGACAGAGGTCCAAAAATATTACAAGATCAGGGACCCGGAGGAGCGGTTGAACACAGACTTCATGGTGAAGTTCTATGAATTCCATGACACCAGTCGATTAATGGCCTCCTGATGGAAGGAAGAAAACAAATTTATAAACTAGAGCAATGGATGGTACGAGACAACAAATTTGAGGGAGCCATATATCTACTTAATGGCTCTAATTTGTTGATTATACAGGGAAAAGTATTGCGCTAAGTTATCAGAGGCATGTATTCCTCTGGCATACATTGTGGCTATTTCTTGGAGTAGCTTCATCTGGGGAGCAATCATCTCTAATCAATTGAGAACCTATTTATTGCAGGCTCAATCACCAAAGGAGGGAGAAGCACCTTCTTTTCACATGGACTCATATCTGCTAAATGCGATCCGTGCAAGGAATATCTTCGCCTGCATCAATCTAATCTAGCACGTTGCAGAGATACCTGTACATGTATACTTCAACATCCTATGGGAAAACATGTACAAGAAATCTTATGCTCTCATTTGCGATGAATTCATTGCTTGGATTTATTTCATTATTTTCAAAAAGGAATGCCTAAGACTGTTTATAGCAGCTAAAAAAATGATTTCAAGAGTAGGCCACCGGTACCTAGATGAAACCACAACCTATATCAGGGTGTTTGGGGCCACCAACACACCACATTTATGCCCCACTCATGTCCCAGACCAACTCGTTGTAGGAGAAATATGTTACCAGACCATCCTGCAGGGAAATAACACCACTTTGGTCAAGGGCAAGAAATGAGCATTCATACCCTATGGTTTCCATGTAGGTTTTTGCATAGTGAAGGAAATTTTGCAAGCTAAACAAGAGGGTTTAGGCCAGTTAGAATATAGGTTCCTGACAATTCGATTCCAAAAACATGACCCTAAAGGCCTAGTTCTCCAGCATGCATCACAAATCTTTTCTTGATGGCCATACATACATGACAAGTTTGAAGATGAGATCTTTACAAAATGTGCTCAAGACTGGGAGGAAGTAATAGAAAGAAAATCTAACCCGAACATGACTAGGTTCAAATCTATGAGTATGGATGAGCAAGTCAAAATGATAGAACATATGTCTCAAGAAGCTCTCAAGGTTAGAGAAGAAAAAAAAGAAGCAGAAGCCACATAGGCACAAAGGAGGGGGATGTTGTTACTAGAAGGATCCCAAAGAGTCATCCAGGAACTAGAGAACAATCCTCAACTAGTACAAATGATGAGGATCACCTCGACCGACCCAAGAATCGGCATAGAGGAGATAAATGGTGCAGATTAAACCCCACTGGAGGAAACCACTAGCCTAGAAAAGCCTAGAGTTTGATCACCACAGGCTAGATCGTTGGTGACCATTCCAACCCAGCATGAGATTCCAAGAACACCAGGTGAAAAAGGTGTGCCTAATACACTTTTTGATCTAATAATTATCTATGATGATGAAGAGAGTTCAGAGGTCTTGCTTATAACTCTGATACCAATTACAGAGGAGAAACAACCAACGGGAACATTTGATCCAAGTCCCGATGCATCAATTCCCAACCCTCTGAAGGGTGACCATGAGGCCAAAAGTATCTTAGACACTGAGCTTCTCGACCTATCAGGGACCCCGAAAGACATCTCTAGGGATGAGCTAGGTTCAGGTGGACAAAAAGAGGAATTGCAATAGTTGAAGTTCGACACCTCAACATTCAATCACCAAGTAAGTATTGATCATGTCACTATCTCTTCAATTTTAGATGATACCTCACTAGCCTATGAACACCATATCGAGGTCGATCCATTGGAACATATGGAATTTTCCTCTATCAAATAATTACAAGAATCGGTCCTAAAGAAAATACATACAACATGAATCTTGGGTAACACTCTGACCTGGAGAGACCAACAAATCCTTGATCTTGTTGACGAGGTCACTGATATACAGGATATTTCTTCTGACAGGAAGAGGAAATCCATCATGAGGAGGACCACCAAGAAAATAAGGCTCACGTGGGATAGCTTGATTCTCATCACCACGAAGGAGAAGCTGCTCAGCACAGAAAAAGAGGAGACATTTGAGCTCATCGGCGAAGGAATGGCTATCAATAATGACACATTGGATTGAGAAAATCAATATGAAAAGGAATTGGCTGCAGCACATAAGGATCTAGACCATCTGTGACATCTGGAAAAATATTACGAAGACTCAACGCAGGCCACATTTTTTCTGAAAAGTGAGTTCCAAGATACATATGCAAAGTTCACGAGCGATAGACATCTCTTCACTGCATGTGTAGCCGATTATCAAGAAGATACCCTTATGGCACTAGAAACCTATTAGGACGTGGAGAGATGGTATGAAAATGCATACCAGGCTATAGAACAAATTGATTACATCAACGTAATGTAGAAAGGCCGAGACACGAAGGAGCATGGAATTTGAGTGTTGATGGATAGCAAAATCTTCCGGATCAGGAAAGAAACTGAATATTGGGTAAGTATGGCCCAGGAACCTTAGTGAGAGATACAAAAGAGGTGGGACGAGTGCAAAAAAGTTGGGAAAATATCAATCGGGAGATGAGAGACATTGGCCTCCCAGAGTTCGGCTCACCCGAAGACTTTGTCGACTTGCATGACATAGTCAAACAACATGCAGAACATGACTCAACGTCGAGAATGGAGATCACGCAGGTGGCAAGTATGACACCGAGTCAAATACAAAATTTTATGGAACATCTGATCAAGGCTCGTGCGTTTCTGCAGTGTTTAAGTGCCAAAGTCATCAAATATAGAGAGCAGGCAATAGAACTGAAGGAAACCCTTTCAGCCCTTATGGACCAACACATATTCTCATATGCTAACACATGTGAGGATCTCTTTGTCAAGTGGTCATAATACGAGAGGATTCATCCACTCTATTAGAACCAGGAGATGATTTCCAGAGAACAAAGAGATCAAGTGCCACGTGGCAATATTTTGTTTTGCTTAACACAAACTTGTAGCAGCTAATTTTAGTTAGTGACTCTTTATAAATATGTGGATTGACCTTTTAGAAAGGGTCACTGGTTTTGGGGAAAATACCCTCTTTTTGAGAATTGAAAAGAATTATTTCCGAGCAACCTTAATTGAGAAGTTCTGTTTAGAACTAGAGACAAAATTTTGTTTTTCATCAAAGGCACTATGTGATTGGATTGAGGAGGAACTACTTCCAACTTTTATTTCAGTAGTTGATGTTGTAACGCGTAAGAGTTTCTGAATCTATTGATAAGCTATCTGTTTCAATATTTTAACAGTTCTTTTGTTCTTAATGATGAAAAGTGAATCGTTGTGTTAATGTGTGGTTGATGGTAGAGCTAAGGAAACTATTTTTCTTGCACTCATCTTATTGTATACGTATTTTCTTTCAATAATTATATCTCAGTCACTGTTGAAATATCAACAAGTTAATGTACTATTACTATACTTGTAATAGGTGTGAATACCATTGTCTGCATGCTAGAGCATGAGGGTTATCCTAGGCTCAACCTTCTTCAGTATTTAAGAATCCCTTCTATCAGTTGGTTTATACCATCACACCTTAATTTATTAGACTCATCTAATAAAATAAAACACAAAAGAGAACGTTTAATTTGAAGGAGGAAATTTCACAGAAAGATATCCTGTCAAGCACTAATTAAAACCCATCGATAAATTAGCTAGATCAAAATATTTGGAGATTCATTCCATCCATCAAACACCGGAGAGTATAATTGGGCCTCTAAGACGGGTTTGGTTCCTAGTGTTGAGATAAAGGGATCTCAGACCCTTCAACAAAATTGGCACTAGAAGGAGGGCCTGAATGAATGAATGGCTAACTATATTTTCTGAGAATATATTTCACATAGGCTACAGATTCAAAACAACCCATATGCATGGATATTCATTCTCAAGACATCCCACATACAAAGAGTACTCCTGAAATGAGTAACTCACCCCAACACGAGGAAGTAGAACACATATTCCCGGAAATACCTTATGCTCTTCCCCACTATGATTTGAACCGGTTCAGAAGAATAACAAGAGCTTACACTCGAAAAATTGGATTGTTACCCTTAGCCTCGTTACTTCCTCGTAGAAATCAAGTAAGAATACTAGTTGTCGATACCCCTGACCATGTTTTTGTTCACACAGTAGAATACCTGATAGATTTTTCCCTCACTGAGATAGAACAACCCCTTAATCTCATGCTTGAAAAACTAGCTGGTAACTACTCTGAGCCTGGTGATTTTGAATCTGACAAGGAAGGGTTTAACTCGGATCGCTCATCTTCAGAATCAAACAACATGGAGGGTAATAACAATAATAATGAATAAAGGGGAAATCCACCTCAAAATAATCAACCTTGGTTGGTCAGATATGCTCCGAAAATCCCAAGACGGGTACATAACCTCCCTCGACATCCAGAAAAATTACTTCCCAAATTCGACCCTAAAACCTTTGGATTGCCTGAAGACCATATTAAAAAGTCCATACTAGCTATAAGACCGATGAACGTACAACATGAGGACATAGTGTGTAGGAATTTTCCCTATACCTTTGAGAATTCAACCTCGACTTGGTATTTTAACTTGCCTATGGGGTCCATAACTAGTTGGACGGAGTTTCAAAAGGATTTCTTAGACAAATTTGCAGAAGAAACCACCACAGGAAATTTAATGGCTGAGATTTTCATTGCCACCATGAGTTCAAAAGAGAAGGTTAAAGACTTCAATCAATGGTTTACCACTATCCTAAACAAATTTAAACCCGAATATAAACCTACTCAGGAGTTGCAAATTGAGGTATATTCTAATTCTCTCCCTGCTTCCATTTCCATGTTTGTGAAAAGGGATGCCAAACATACCCTAGATGAAAATTTCGAGGAAGCCAATATGATTGAATTCCAAATGAAGGGATGCAAAGAGGGCCATGTCTCACTATTTAAGAAGGAATTTCAACCTCCACCTAAGAGAGGACTTTTGTTGACTAGACCCCCAGGAAAACAAATAGAACAAGGTCCCGAAAAGGGAAGTGGGGGCATAGAAGACCTACAGCGAATGATAAAGAAACTATTGAATGAAATCGTAGACATGAAAAGAAGTGTCAGGGAAGGAAACCAAGGTCAAAGGTCCTATAAACCCATTTTAAAAAGAAACCCACCTTTCAAAGCAATTGAACCTTCCCCAACCAACTCAAACATTGACCTGGGTAATGTAGCATCTGACTCTTTTTGTACGTACCATCAAGAGAAACATTTCAAAAGAGACTGTCCCCAATGAGTGTACACTATCAATTTAATGGCCAATAGGTTCCTAGATGAAGTTTCTCTTACTGAACAATCAAGTGGCTCAACAGTGAACATATTTGATCAGGAGGAAGTTGAGCCGCCAGAAGAAACAACCATGTTGTTATGGGATCTTGACTTGTCGATGCCTCCCGATGATGTATTTGAAGTTCAGGAAGCACCCGCTGAGGTTTTGGAAATGCCAACACGAAGTAAGGGTCAATCGGTCTCAAATGACCTTATCACTGTCCAATCTTCGAGAGGAAAAAAAATAGTCGATCACTCGAAATAACCTTTTGTCTCCCATAGAAATCCTATAAACATACATACACGAGAGACACCCAAGATGGACTACAGCATAGTAGAAGATTTAAAGAAGTTGAAGGCTAATATGTCAGTCATGGATATGTGCATAATTCCCTAGCAAAAGGATTTTCTGTTGCAAGCCTTAAAGTCAATAGACGTCCCTATAACAAGCCTTGATCTAGGTGAAGTCCCACCTCCCACATATTTAAAGAACAAACCAAATGTGAACAATTTCTCTTTGGACAAGAGAATAAATCCTTTTGTCCCACCTTTCCTTTTAACGTTTGAAGTCTTCAACAAAAACCTACATAATTGTTTAGTCGATTCAGGGGCATCCTCCAATGTCATGCCATTGTTAATCTACAATAAATTGAACACAATTTCGCTCAAAAGTGATAAACACGTTATACAACTAGACATAAATCAGGTAAAAGTTATTGGGGAACTTAAGGATGTCATGATTAGAATGACTACCCACACAAAATTTGTGCACGTAATTGACATAATTGTAGTAGATATCCCATAATATTATGGACTTCTACTTAGTCGATATTGGTCCGAGAAATTGAATGGATACTTTAGCACATACTTGGATCACCTCTGGGTGCCACTAAAGGGACATACCAACATGATTAGGATTGATAGGGAAATATATCTCAAACATACTGCCACTGATTTAGAAGCCTTCAACGAACCATCATTGCCATATTTCCCCGTGCTAGGAAGCTACTCATGCGATTCTGATTTCAGAAATTTCTCGCCTCTATTGTCTGATGTACCTCTCACTCAAAACTCTAAAATTACTTTTCAAGTGAATATACTGGCAGCGGCATAAGAAAGCATCTTCTGTTAGGAACCTCTATTAGAAACAACAAACAAGGTATACATAGATGAGAAAATAACTAGGCCTGAAGAAGTTGTTAAATTTCACTCACAAGTTTGGACGTTGTACTTTGATGGGTCTAAATCACAAGAAGGGTTGGGAGCTGGATGTATCCTCATTGACCTGAAGGGGAAGTAGAATTTACTGTCCTGCAGACTACAATTTGAATGCACTAATAACACTCCTGAGTATGAAGCTCTAGTTCAGGGACTAAAGGAAGCAATAGACTTAAACATTAAAGAACTGAAAGTTTTTGGGGAATCTAAAATTATTGTTAGGCAAGTGAAGAACACTATCCATTGAAATTCACCCCACTTGAGAAATTACCAACAAGAGGTGCATAGACTAATAGAACATTTTGAGGCCTTCAATATTACTGTTGTTCCCAGGACAAAGAATACTCTTGTTGATTCCCTAGCCACTGCAACCTCAAGGTTATCCCCTTTACAAGACTATGAAGCCTCTAGGTTCACTATGGAACTACTCTATAAACCATCAGTACCCAAAAATATTTCTAATTGGAAGGTTTTTAAAGGAGATGAACAGATTGTGGATTTTCTAACTAATCAAGAGAATTTTAAATATTTGGCTATTGATGATGAGGTGTTCCAAGAGGAACTGGAAGAAACCGATTTTCGTGAACAGAAGGGCGGAACAAATCACTCTAATAATAAACCAAGGTTTCACGCAATGCCAAAAGGGGTAGCCAATTTGGAGAACCTTTTCAACCTGAGAAAAATATTTAAAGGGTCAAAGAACACAAAGACAGGGAGTTCATGTCCCATATATGAGACTGAACCCTGGAAAAACCTTAGAATGCAAATCTATGTAAAACAATTTCTAAAGAAGACATGAAATCTTATCTCAAACTTTTTATAGAATATCAAGATGTCTTTGCATGGTCCTAACAAGAATTGAAAACTTATGACACTTTCCTTATCCAACACACAATCCTGTTAAAATATAGAGTAAAAGCCTTCCAACAAAATCTGAAGAAGTACCATCCACCTCTGGAACCCTTGATGTATCAAGAGTTAAAGAAATTACTAGATGTTAAGATTATCTTTCAGGTTAGACGCTCTACCTGGGTAGAAAATTTGGTTCCTGTCAGGAAAAATTATGGGGAGATTCCCCTGTGTGTAGATTTCAGAAACCTTAACAGAGCATCAGAAAATGATAACTACCCAGTCCCATCGATGGAATAGCTCTTGCAGACCATGTTGAGTTCTGAAATTTTCTCCCTTCTATATGGTTTATTAGGTTATAACCAGGTTCTAGTTTCAGAGGAAGACTGATTGAAAACTACCTTCCGATCCAAGTGGGAAACTTTTTCTTATAAATGCATGCCCTTTGGGTTGATTAATGCAGGAGAAACCTTCCAAAGGGCCATGGACGTAGATTTTCGGGGATTGATTAACAAATGTGTAGTAGTATAATTGGACGACGTGACTGTGTATTCAAAGAACAATGAAGACCACATCCAACATCTAACCCAGATTTTAGAAAGGTGTAGGAAATATGGAATATATTTAAACCCTAAAAAAACTATCTTTGGTGTCGAGGAATGGAAACTACTAGGTAATATTATACCTCAAGCAGGAATTCTTATAGATCTGAAACAAATAAAGGCAATAGCTCAGTTTACCTTACCACATAACAAAAAGGCTATGCAATCCTTCTTTGGGAAAATTAATTTTGTGAGAAAGTTAAGATTCGATTTTGCTGAAACTGTCAAACCCTTACAAAAAATGATTCACAAGAATGTTTATTTTAAGTGGGATGATGAGCAAAAGGATGATTTCAACAATATCGAGACTGCATTACTCAAGATCTGGTGCTGCAAAGTCCCAACTTTAGTAAAAAAAAAATCCTCTATACTTTTTCCTTCGACCAATCCTTAGCTGCAGTATTGACCGAGAAGGATGATGATAATAATGAGTTACCAATATCATTTATGAGCACTAATATCCAAGGAGCCAAATTGAACTACCCTGCTATAGAAAAATAGGCTTATGCGATGTACAAAGAAGTAAAACATTTCAGATCTTACATCCTAAAAAATTACACCAAAGTCATCGTGCCACATCCCATAGTCTGATACCTATTCACTCAATAGGAGATGGGGGAGAGAAGGGGAAATTTGATAGAATTTTTCCAGGAATTTGATCTAGATATAAATCCTACCAAATTAGTAAAGGGGCAAGGGTTGTGTAAACTGGGCGCATAAGCCCATGATCGAATAAATGAAGACCCAGGGTGGGAGAATGAATCAACATTATGGTGTAGTGAATATTTATACATTCCCCCAGGGTAGGAGTATTGGTATGGAAAATTGATTTAGCTCCTGCATCATGGGACTTTCCTAGAAAACCTAAACCCTAAGGAAATGAGAGATCTCAGGCTAAAATATGCGCAATATCGCCTCTCAAATTTAGTACTTGTTTGTGTACATTATGATGGAGTACTCTTGAGATGTCTCGAACGTGAAGATGTAGAAAAGGTTCCGAGGGAGCTCCATGATGGTCCTGCAGGTGGACACTTTGCAGGGAATACCACATCTCACAAAATATTAAGAGTCGATTATTACTGGCCTACTCTATTTAGGGACACTCATATATACGCTAGGAACTATAAATCTTGTCAAATGAGCACTGGTAGAGAAAAGAGAGCAGTTGTCCCACTCCAACCAGTGACCATATCCAGACCACTTGAGCAATGGGGACTAGACGTCATAGGGGATATTACCCCGATTTCTTCAAAACAACATAAATACATACTGTCTGCTACGAACTATTTTAAGAAATGGGAAGAGGCCATCCCTTTGACTCACGTGAGTGAAAAGTTTGTAATCCAATTCACAGAACAACAACTGATCACAAGGTTTGGTATGCCTTCCATTCTTGTTTTTGACAATGCTTCTTATTTTTCTTATACTCTATCAACAGAGTTCACTCTAGACAAAGGAATCATAATAAGATACTATGCAAACTATTATCCACAAGGGAATGGGGTGGCAGAATCAACTAATAAGAACATAGTGAGGATATTGAAGAAATCAGTCGTAGACAATCACCAGAATTAACATATCTCTCTTCATAATTCCTTATGGGAAGATAGAGTAACACCCAAGGAAGCTATAGGAAAATCTCCATAATTTATAGTATATAGACAAGAAGACATTCTCCCAAATGGGTTATATATTCCGTCACTTTATCTTGCTCAGGGTTCAAGAGGACAACCTATTGGATTATTGAGAGGGGGGGTGAATCAGTAATAGATCAATTATAACCATTTTTAACCAAATAATCCAAGTGTTATATCAATGTAGAATTATCATCCAATAATGAGAAACGAACAAATGAACAATCATACACACACACAGTACACCAATGTTTTACGTGGAAACCCAAAGCGGGAGAAAACCAGAGAATGCTTTTTCTTATATGTCTTGAAGAATTATATTCATTGGAAGCACCAACTTCCTTTGTTTTTCAGCTGCAACTAGAAGGAGGCTCCAAACTCCTAGTTTCTCAAGCTAAAACCTAAGGGAAGATCCAACTCCCCAATTCTTTGGATACAACCAGAAGGAGGCTACAACCCCCTATGTTCTCCAACTACAACTAGAAGTTGGCTACAACCACCTGTCCTTGCCCCGTCCAACTGCCCTGAAGTAGAAGTAGAATGATGGAACCACTGTCACACTATCACTGTGAGATATACCACTGTAAACCTATACCAATAAACTTGAACCATGCATCAACCATGCATCAATCTGTAATCAACCTGTACCATAAACAAGTGCATCAACCATGCACCAACCTGTACCAAACAACCTATAATCAACATGTACCATAAACAAGTGCATCAAACCATGTACCAAATATGTACCAATCATGTGTCACCTACTCATCAACTATGACTCATCAATATGTACCAATAGCATCAACTATACGCCTCATGTATGTGCCAACTCATCAACTACTTGTCTCAACCATCTACCCAACATGTACC